>MU224432.1:4435239-4501200 GCA_018584345.1 Thuja plicata | reverse complement strand
GTGTTTGCAATTGGATATGAATGATAACATTTAGATGGACTTTCTTGTATTTGATCACAAGATATTGCTTGTTCATGTATAAGTTTATTACTAGTTTATGCTATTCTTTGTATAGTTTCTACGTTCTGTGCTTGGCTAATTACTAGTGGGAAGACAAAAAATTTTCTTGCTTTGTAATTGATGCATACTACATAAATAAACGAATCTACAAGAGTCATTTCACATTTACTGCTGCAGAAATTTGCTTATATTTTTTCAAAAAAATTATTTCTATTTATTTAATTGTATTAATATTTAATTTTAAAATAATATTTTATTTATTCTCTTTTCTTGTACATCTCTATCTAGATTTAGTTTGTTAATTTTGTGGCATATATCATCTGAAGATCAAATGAAGTTCAAATGGGAACTTTGTATAGAAAAGCTTTTATGTTTGCAATTGTATATGAACGATAACATTTAGATGGACATTCTTGTATTCGATCACAAGATATTGTCCGTTCATGTATAACTAGTTTATGCTTCTCTATGCACAGCTTCTACGTTCTGTGCTTGGCTAATTACTAGTGGGAAGACAAATTTTTTTCTTGCTTTCTAATTGATGTATACTACATAAACAGATGGATCTACAAGAACCAGTTCACATTTACTGGATCTACAAGAGCTAGTTCACATTTACTTCTGCAACAATTTTCTTATAGTTTTCAAATAATTTATTTCTATTTATTTAATTATATTTATATTTAATTTTAAAATTATATTTTATTTATTCTCTTTTCTTGTTCTCTATCTGGTTCTCTATCTCCATCTCCATCTCCATCTAAATATCTCTATTTTTCTTTTCTATTTTCCTTCAGGCAGGAACTTTGACGCATTGCGTCTCTTGTTACTTTAGAATTTTAAATAGATATATTTGGATTATTCACTATGGGTGGGAAACCAATAAAATATATAAATAATGTTATGCATTTGTACAACTATTAATGTTGAAGGATTTTATTTTAGATGATTTCAATTAATTGGCTTTAGTTATACGTTTAGAGAGTTGGTTGATTATATTTGCAATGGATCTTGATTTATGCATACTACAACATTGTAGTGCTATAGGAGCAATTATGAAGTGTTTTGGACACCTTAGCCCATTATCCTATTAGATATTTCCCCTTCCTCACCTACATGTGACATTTGTTGTCATAATTTTCACCCTATATGACCTTATCTCTTGCATATCCTAGACGACTTCACACACACATCTTAATGGATACGTTGATATTGACATGTTTATGTATCACATTACATGTTTGTCGTTCTTGCAAGATTTATCTTTAAAGGCTATAGCTCATGTCATCTCACTATTGGGGGGAAATTGGAAGCATCGAATAGCCCTTTCTAGATTTTCTTATTTATTTATCCCCTATTTATTAATTGATATATTTTACTTGACAAACATTGTTATCATTGATAATTATTAGATTCTTGATGTGCTATGCATAATGCTATTATTTCTCTCACCTCCATTTCTATGAATTCTTTGGATACAGCCAACTAGATGGGGAAGTAGATTATCTTTGATGATGTTTATTAAATACGATTGTAGTGTTATACTAAGGACATTTATGATCAATTTTTCCAGTACCATTAAAAGGCTCACTACAATTTTTAGATGGATTAGATAATTCATTTTATATAGTTAGAGTCCTAAAAAAAAACTCTTTTCTTGTTGAGGCCCTTTAGCAACAATCACAATCCTTTTATACTTAGTCATAGCCCCTTACATTTATGCTTAGTTAGAGTCCAAGTACTTTTTTCTTTGTCAAAGTCTCTTACCCAACTCTTTTTCACCTTTTTGTTTATAGAAATTTTTAATAGTTGTGATTACACTAATTTTTAATGCCTGATAGTTATTACTCATTGGAAATTTTCTTTTGTGCTTGCAAATTCTTGACAAGGAGCAGTCATGGTGAGGAAGTGCACACTATTATTAACCATATACTTATCATTTATGAGCTTTATAAAATATTATGATTTTGTGTTGATTGCTTAATTTACTTTGACATGCATCTTCATAGTAGAGCAATTACAAGTGAAAATTCATGTAAAATATTGGTAAAAACCACATATCCATGCATTTCTAGACCTTTGTTTTGGATCACGGTGACTAGGTTAAATTATTTATGTTCTGATTAGTGTGTAAGTTGGCATATTTTTGCATGAGCACATAACCTTACCCTAACTTGTGTCCACCACCTCTCATACCAAGGATTTGGATTTGGCTCTACAACTATTATTTACTATCCTAGCTCAAATCGATGAGTGTACAATTGATACATCACTTCCATGTTTGAACCACAAACTTTCAAATTCAAATTTCTCAAATTTGGCCATTGTGCCTTCACTTACTAGGCCTTAAAAGGATAGAAAAGTGTAATTATTCAAAATTATATGCTAGTGTGGTGTATCAAATGACTAACCCTAATTCATTTGAATCATTTAGAACAATCTAGCATTGCATACAAGTAGGGGCATCAAGACCATGCTCTTATGACACCAACAATATAGGAGGATTTTGCATGACTACCTATTATCCTTCATCTTTGTTTATTGCTATTATATTGGTCAACTTAGAAGCTCAACCAAATGAGGACAAATCCTTATTTACCAAGAACCTAAACAATGTCTCTTAACACCATTTTCTAGATGTATATATCTTAGTTTGATGTAATCATATTCCAACCATCAAAATTTATCAAATTATTTCTATTTCCACAAATTAGATTCATCTTCATAAGTGTACATTATTTGGTTAACCAAGAGGAAATTATTGTTCATGTTTAGAATGGTTCAACCACCCATTCTAAATTTGAAAATGATTTATGAATGTAATTTTACTTCCATAACAACAAAATGAAGAAATGGGAAAGAAAATGCAGAAACATAAAAGCACTGAGGAAGATCTGTAGGACCAAGACTTCAAAGTAAAGAGAGTTACAAACATTAGTGTGCTACAAGCTGCGAGAAATAAAGCCATGTATGGCTAAAACATTGACAAATGGGTTTAAGAAGACATTCAGGAAACTCGTACTAGGCTCAAAGCTTTGGAGACAAGGAACACTATGCTGGAGGAGACCATTGTCAAAATGCAGAATGATGCTGAGGAGTATCAAAAAGGAAAGAATGTTTCTGAGAAGGTAACTGATAATACTAGCAAGCTGGAAGATCTTATTTCAAATGCAATTGACAATACTATTAAACCAATCATAGAGAAAGTGAACAATAGTGACATTATGATGAAAAAGTGATCACAATGAACAATGCGGGAATGAAAACTACTGTTGAAAATATGAATGCCCTATGTGCTCTGTTGGAAGTGAACAACCCTGAAAAAGTTAATGATGAGGAAGACGGGAAACAGGATATTCAGTTGTCTGGCCCTGGTTCCAAAACAAGATCTAGTACCAGAAATAAAACTGCTTCCTAAGTCAAAGATATCACCACTCTGAAAGAGTCAATTAAGAATATTCGAAATCAAATGGTGGAGGCTGAAGAGTTTGTTAAAATGCTGGACTGATTATGGTGCTGGAAGGTTTTTTGCGCCTGTTTTGTTGGTAGTTTCTCTGTTTTGGGTGTCATTGTTATTTTTGTTCTTGCTCTTCACTATGTAATTTGGGGTTTAGCCCTTTTGGTTTCTGTCAGATGTTTTGACACAGTGTTGTCATTTTGTGCTTGATTTGTCTATCTTTTTTCAACTTTGTTAAAGGGTTTCGGGGTCCCTTCAAAACCTGTAGTTATAGTAATAAAAAACAACAATCAAAATTATAAACATAATCTTAAAATTACTAATTTACATATAACTTTATTATCTAAAATTTACCATTTAATGGATCATTAAGGGGCATCAGTGGGTTAATCCCATTTCATAGAAGGCCATGAAGGTGTGTTGGATACCTCTAGATAAAGGGTGGATAAAAACCAATTTTGCTAGGGCCTCAAAGGGAAACCCAAGACCCTCTAGGGCTGGTTTGTAGTGCGTGATTGGCTAGGTAGTATTTTATTGATTGGAGCAAACAACTTGATGGATGTGATAGTCAATGAGGTTGAGGTGCAAGCATATTTCATTGTAATTAGGGCTGCAAAATCTCTTAAGGTTTCCAAGCTTCATCTGGAAGGGAATACTTTAATCATAGCCAATGCCATAATCAAAGGGGAGTTAGGTGCATGGTATCTGAATAAGCATATTCAAAGGATTAATTCATTGTTGAGTTCATTTGAAGATTTCAAAATTACTCAAGTAAGGAGAGAATGGAATAAAGTTGTACATGTAATGTCTAAAGTTGGAGTCACTTTGAAGGAACAATGAAAGGTGGAAATGGTAGAAGATTTTAGAAATATTGACAAGAATGCTCTCAACATCCTTGTTGGAGATGAAGTAGCATCAAACGGTGAAAGTTGACTTGTCTAGGGAGTTTCTAAGTTGGTAAGAGTTGGATGACTTCCTCACATCTCTTGAGCTCAATTTAAACTTAGAATTCAAATTCAAATTTAAATCGATGGTTTTTCCCTCCACCATCTAGCCATTAATGGTCGGTCAACATCTCAAGAATTAAAACTTAATTAAAATGAGCAATGATTTGGGGAATGGTAAGTACACAATTTGTCATAATGCAAACAACATTAATTGAGTACTCCTCAAGGCTAACATGGTTAATACTATGAGTGCATTGGTAATTGTCGAAGGAAGCATCTAGATGAAGTTTTGGGTGGTCTATGGGATGAAAAGGGAGGGACATATGTGAATTGTTTAGCACTGGATGGAAAGACATTACTCCAAGTGGTTTTTTTAACTTGGCATTTATCTAGGCAACGAGATAGAGACCAATTTCTCCTTGAAGACGACCAACCAACAACAAAAAATTTTGGGGGAAGTGAGCGGCAAGCAAATGAAGGGCATTTTCTTGATAGACAACCCCTAGTTCTGGTGGATAATGGACCTGTTACTTGGTGAGGAATTCATGGTGACAGAGCTCAAATATTTATATTGCTTCGGTAGTATTTGATGGTGCTCTTGAGCTAGGAACGAAAGAGGAGGCATTATGGGTTATGCGGTCATGTGTGAAGCCACAATGAACTAGAGGTATGATGTCGATGCTTGGAATGATTGAACCTGGTGTGGGTTTTAGGGCAGAGAAAGGGAAAATAGAGAAGTTGCAGGAACATTGAAGAGTTTCAAACCTTTCTTGGTATGGAGTGCAACATTAAGCAAGGATAAACAAAAGGAGGAAGCCAAAGATGACTGGGAATCATTGAAGGAGCATTTGTTGTAGTTGGAAGAAGAGAAAAAGAAAAGGGAAAAGTAAATATGACAAGAGGTGGGATGTTCATCCCTGAGGATGCCAAAGGGTTTGGATTTATTTGCAAGGTTAGGTTTTAGCTGTTTAGGTTTTCTCACACTGGTTTTTTTGTTTCATGGTGAATATACAAAGACTGTATTAGAAAACACCCAATTTTGTTAATGAATGGGCTTAAATTGTGAACTAGACAAGGAAGCAGGAGTTGTACTTAGTAGTTTCATCACCCAATTTGGGTAATGCATGGGTTGATATTGTTAATTAGGCAAGGAAGTAGACAATAACAGTTAGTAATCTCAAATAATTAAAGTTTGTGTTAATGCTGGACTATTTATAGAGAGAATAGATGCCCTAATTTTGAATTCTAAATATATTTACTTTTTTCATAATATTAATATAAAAACTTTATCACTGATAAAAAAAAGAATTACCATTTAATAAATCTAAGTTTTTTTAATACTACAACAAATTAGTTTACAACATTCATTCATGACAAGTTTTTTTCATTAGAATAAAAACTAAATACATACTTGTTAGCTAATCAATTACTCGAAATCCTAGACTTTCATTATTGTTAAAAACTTAAATTTTTAAAACTAACATAAAATACTAAATTATTTCCAATTGATTTGAGGCATATGAAATATGTTATACATCATTGGGGAGTCACTCTGATACTATTTTGCAAACTTCTTACTACGATTTTTTTTAACAAACGGCTGCATGATCTGTGGAAGAAATGGTGATGCATGGGAAAATTTGTTTTTTCTGCAATCTTGTTGGAAATTCCTTCACATATAGGCGAGAGAAAGCAGAGGCAATGCATTTGATCATCTAACATACGCGTATCTGCGCCTCCTCTGCTCTGGCTATATATACCTGCTTTTGTTCTTTGCTACAAAATGAAAACTTAAATTTATATCCTCACCAATAATCACTTTTTCTGTCGATTATAGTTTTGGATAAATGCTGCACAAATCTGGCAACTGGACGATGGAATGTGGTTGCAGTACAGGAAAATTTATCTGAGGTTCCTGCACAGACTGGTGCACAATATCAAAACTCCTTCGGATATTGAAGCGTTATGCAATGAGGGTCGACTGAAGGAGGCCATGCATTTATTGTATCAAATGCCTGTTGAATCAGGCATTTATGCCTGCGCATTGGAGTTATGTGCCTCCACGAAATCGCTTTCAGATGGCAAGGAAATCCATGCACAAATAATACTAAATGGTCTTCCGATAAACGCTTTTGTAGCAACCAAGCTCGTCAGGATGTATTCTAAATGTGGTAATGTGGTGGACGCGCGTCTTGTTTTTGAGAAGACATGGGAGAGGAGCGTTTTCTTGTGGAATACCATGATCAGGGGATATGCAAATAATGGGTTTTACAAGGAGGCTCTTTATAGCTATTCAGAAATGCAGGTATCAGGTATAAACCCTGATAATTATACTGTTCTCTCTGTTCTTAAAGCATGCGCGGGAATGGAGGATTTGTATGAGGGGATGAAGGTGCATTGTCAGATAATTAGGAGTGGGCATGAATTAGATTTATTTGTTGGGAATGTTCTTGTTGCAATGTATGGGAAGTGCAGAAGTTTGGAATACGCGCGCCAGGTGTTTGACAAAATGCCTCTGAGAGACAACGTCTCATGGAATACCATGATTGCCAGTTATTCGCAGAATGGGTTTTTCGATCGGGCGTTAGAAGTGTTTGAGTTCATGGAAGTGAAAGGTGCGAGTCCTGATTCTCTTACGCTAGCAAGTGTTCTACCCGCCTATGTGCATGGCAAAGGCAGGAGCATGAAGGATGCACGCCAAGTGTTTGAGAGAATGTCACAGAAAGATGTGATCTCTTGGAATGCAATGATTGCAGGGTATGTTCAGACTGGTGAATGGGAGGAAGCCCTGAGGTTGTTTTATCAAATGGAAAGTGAGGGTGTGAAGCCAGATTCGATCACTATTACGAGTGTTCTCTCTGCTTGTGCTCGTTTGGCGGCCCTGCAGCAGGGCAAGGCGATCCATGAGTACATAAAAAAGATTAAGTTAGTCTCGCATTTGTTTCTATGTAATGCGCTCATAGACATGTATGCCAAATGTGGGAGTGTAAAGGATGCACGCCAAGTGTTTGACAGTATGTCCCAAAGGGATGTGGTCTCATGGACTGCAATGATTGCTGGCTATGGTATGCATGGACACGGTAAGGATGCTATAACACTCTTTTGCCAAATGCAGCATGAAGGTACACAGCCGGATCACATCACCTTTGTTTCTGTTCTGTCTGCGTGCAGCCATGCAGGTCTGGTGGATAAAGGCATGCAATATTTTGATGTTATGATTCGAGATTATTGTAGCAAACCCACAGTGGAACATTATGCGTGCCTAGTAGACCTACTTGGCCGTGCTGGACGCCTATGTGAAGCACAGGACTTAATTGAACAGATGCCTATGGAACCTAATGAGAGTGTTTGGGGGGCTTTGCTTAGTGCGTGCAGAGTTCACTGCAACACAAATTTAGGCGAGCTTGCGGCGGAGCATCTTTTTACATTAGCACCTGAAAAATCTGGATATTATGTGCTGCTTTCAAATATTTATGCGGAAGCTGGAAGGTGGGATGATGCCTTAATAATAAGAAAGTTGATGTATGAGAAGGGGTTGAAAAAGGAACCAGGATGCAGTGTGATTGAGTTAAAGAAGCGAGTGCATTCTTTCCTTGTTGGAGACAGATCCCACCCACAATCTGATGAAATCTATGCAAAGCTTGATAGCTTAGATAAACTGATGAGGGCAGCTGGGTATGTACCTGACACAGAATTCGTCCTGCACGAGGTGGAAGACGAGGACAAGGAGCATCTCCTGTACTACCACAGTGAGAAGCTAGCTATTGCCTTTGGGCTCATCAACACTGATCCTGGTACACCACTTCTAATCACCAAGAACCTCCGCATCTGTGGTGACTGCCACCATGCCATCAAATTCATCTCCAAAATTGTTCAACGTGAAATAGTAATCAGGGATGCAAACCGTTTTCACAATTTCAAGAATGGATCATGTTCTTGTGGAGATTATTGGTGAGATTTTTTTGAAATCGAATTTTCCATTGTAGTATGTGGTAGCTGCCATTACTGCAGTTTTTATTGCCATGATTGTTAGGTAGTAATCACTGTTAGCAATGGAATACTTTTCACAAGTAAAAACAGAGACTGTGCTCTTGTGAGGAATTCTCAAGTTAACAACTCGACTCAATCATATCATTATTTGACGGCAACTCACAATTCATAAAACATGTATACCGCATTCGGGCATAAATCAAAACATAAGGTGGTCATTATTCTACGAGGCTTCGCAAAGCACTCAATTTTATGAAGCTTGAATTACTTTTATTGCTTGTCCTAGTCTGACACGTTTTAGATGGGGTGGTGAAACTATTGATGGATCTCGTTGAAAACCATAGTAACAACTGTAAGATATCAAAAGCATAGAACATTAATTTTTTTGATAGGTAAATTGAGGGTTCTATAGGGGTCCGCGCTCTTAAAATATCAAGGAAAGTGCACTAGAAGGCAGAAAAACTAGAGGCTAGCAAAGCTGTGAAGAAACTGTGCGAAACTACAAAATACTATCAGCAAGCTATCTAGGTAAGCACAAAACACAGCCCTGCATACATAAAAGGGGCAAAAAGGAAGCTGAGAGAGTTGGCCCAAACAAAAAGCCTGTCCGACTTCACTAGCAGACAAAGGAAAACTAATTTATCTATTAGAAAGGCCTGGATGATGCAATTGAGGGCCAACCCCTTATCAAATACATGCAACACACTTCAAATACTCAGATCTATAGCAGCAAATTAGATAGATTTAAACATCTATTTATGCAAACAAACTCATTGAAATGTATATTGAAAGCAGAAATAGTTTTACAAAACCGTTAGCCAGGTCTATTTGCTTCTCAATACAAATTTGATTTGGTCCGTTCTCACACCTGCAATATGGTGTATCTCCAGCTAGAGATGGCTTCTCCAATACTCTTCCCTCAAACCCCAAAAGAAAAAACCTCCTCCCAAAACCCGCCCCTCACAAAAAAACTCCTAGAAAACATGCTACGAATGCCTTTAAAAAAACCCATCATTTACTCCTGTGCTGTGTTACCCTACCACTCTCATTTCCATGTGAAATAGAGTCAAACAAAAGGTAAGTTGTTACGTAAGAGTGAATGGTTTTTTAAAAACTCTACAGAGCTCCCTCCACGTGGATGCCCATTTATAATACACCCATGGTAGAAAGAAATGTTTCATGAGTGAAATTCAAAAACATTTATAAGTTACGTGCTTGTTCTGAATCTACGTCTCTATCTTATTCGTCTGAATATGCTTTATCAATTTTCTCCGCAGTTTGATGTCTCTTCCATCCTTGATATTTTCTCTTTTTCTCCATATTTTTCATATAATCCAACTTCTACCAATATGCACTTGGACACTCCAGAAAATCATAAGCTTCACTGTCATCCTCTTCAGTAAAATAATCAAATTTATGCATTACCTCTTTCTTTGAGACTGCTAGAACAATTCCTCCATCATCTTTCTCTTTTGCAATAGTGTGTTTCTCTTTGTCCATGTCTTCCAAAAGACACTGTTTTGCTGCAAAATTTTCCTCTTTTGCATCCACATTAATGTTAGGAAAACAACCAAGGGATTCTTCTTTCCCATCCTACAACAAACTATTAGTTTCAAAACCTTCAACTTCAACTATCTTTTTTTCAAGCAAGAGATCATTCATCAATCCACCCTTCATCTTTCCATCCTCAGCCTCTTTTATAACTTATTTTTTCATTGGATTATTTGCTGCAACATTCTCTCCTATACCATAATTATCATCCTTAAACAAATCAGATTCAACAATGTTCTCACAAAAATTAGATTTTACCTCTTTTTCTTTCTCCACTGGAACTGTCATTCTGCCCTTCCAGAATGCAATCAACATTACTACAGCTTGCACAAGCAAATCATAATCTTCATCTTCATCCTCTTTCATTCATTTTTTAACTCCATTAATCAAACATTTAACCCTGTTCTCACATACCTTTTCATCATTCTTACTCAAGAGTTTCATTTTTTGTCGAACTCCATCCTTCAAGAACGCGTATGTGTTTGCATAACCATCGTTATTTGCTTTCCTGTCGAACCGCCATGGTCTTCCCAATAACATCTGACAGACATTCATTGACATAACATCACATAAGATCTTATCATGGTAATCTCATATCTTAAATTTAACTAAACATTGTTCACTCACCAAAACTTTTTGATCATCTTGCAACCAAGCAATCTGATATGGACATGGATCCCTTCTTTCTAACTGTAACTTGCTTACCATTTCTTCTGAAACAAGGTTGTTTGTACTTCCACCATCAATATTGACATTGCATACCTTACCCTCACACTTACGTCTTGTTTGAAATAAACTTTTTCGTTGAACTAATTTTTGTCCTGCATTCATCAAGGCTCTTCTCGCAACAAGTGTTTCTCTATTTTTTGCATCTTTTGATGTGATGACTTGGCATCTTCCTCATTCACATTTGCAACTCTTGCTTTGCCTTCATTTTTTTTCTTCTGGTGTTTCCATGTTCTGGATATTCATGTCTCCTGCCCTTCTCCACATTCAAAACATATCTTGTAATTTCCTCTTCCAAAACCTCTACCTGATCTTCCTCTACCTCTTAAACTTTGATCTCTAGGACTATGTGAATCCTTACATCTTTGATTTTCGTTGCTACCTTGGTTTTTTTATTTTTTATTTTTTTTTATAATAAATTTGAATCCTCACCAATCTCTGTATGATCTTCTCTCTTTCTTTTCATCTTGGCCTCTTCTTTGTTTGTTCTTGAATTTCTTGATCAATCTCTCTTCAATCTTCAAGGAAAATTGGTATGCATCTTCCATGGTATAAATCCTTGTCAATCCCAACTCTTTTTTAATGCTTGGTCTTAGCCCATTGATGTAACGGGCTATTTTCTCATTGTTTGCTTCAAAATGACTTGTTTTGATTAGAATTTTGTGAAACTCCTATGTACATTCTCTCACTATCCTACTTCCTTGTTTCAGGCTCTACATTTTCCTCAACAAATCTAACTCATAATCATCAGGAATAAATTGCCTCTTCATCATTTCCACCATTTTATGTAATGTCCCCAAATTATGAGAACCCAAACCTTGCCCTAGTTACAATTAATTAAAGCAAGTAGAGTTTTGGAGATACCTTTTTTTATGCTTTGACTAAGAAATTGCAGCTCTAGATCAGTTCTTACAAATATATTTGTATTTGCCAGAGGGTTCAATTTCATTTTCAGAATTGATCTTCTTATCCTTCAGCTGATGATGCCCTTTAAAATGTGTTTTGCTTCTCTATTTATATCCTTTGCTTGATAGGGAGAGGTATCACTCGGTAGACGTATTTCTTGAGTTGTTAATTAATTAAAACATCCTTATGTCTTAACTAATCATTTTTTAGTTTTCATTAAGTATTTTATTGTGATCGCTAATATCCTTGAGTCCCGCCTATGTGGTTAATCATTCTCAACAGTGAGTGTTGGTTGACTAAGTCTTCAAACTGGCTAACGTTAATATTCTATGTCAGCTATGTATTTCCCAATATTTCATGTGCTATCGTTGACCGTAAGAGATAAGCGGTAGGGTGAAATTGTGAAGTCTTACGTAGTAAGACGATTTCGTGTTTGTGTTAGAATAACTGGGGGGGGGTGAATCAGTGACCTCAAAAATTAATCCAAAACCTTCAGTTATCTTTCAGTCCTACAAGATGCATGCCTATAAATATTCTTAACAAATATATACTGCTCGATGTATATACTGTTTATCCTTTTTCTAAGCTTTACCGAATAGCAGCAATTAAACTTGGTGTTTACCTACCAATCCAATTTTAGTAATGTGTAAAGAAAAACATCAAAGTAATGAACCATATACACATTTGACACTTAGATTTTAATGTGGAAACCCTGTTAAGGGAAAAACCACTTGGGACGGTAACCCAAAATTTTCACTCTTATGAAGTGAGCTCGGTGAAGAGCCAACCCTGTTAAAGGTTACAAACACATTGTTAAGTGCGACCTTGTTAGAGGATTCAAAACTAACAATTTGTCATTCAACTTAGCATTCACTATGTTGTCAACATGAGAAACCTTTTGATAGTCTTGAGTATCTCAATACAATAGGATGGTTAAATCCCACTCGGTTAAGAGATTTTCTGAATCAATGGTTAAACTGAAACAGTAAATGATCTGTTCAATAATACAACTTAACTTGCAGATTTTCAGATCTATTGTTAGTCCACAAAATACCTCTTTGATTAATATGCTCTTTAATTCCTTTGCTCCCCTCTTTCTTCAGTTTTGCTCGGTGAATGCTTTTGCTTTTGTTGCTCGGTGTCTGCAAAATTCTTGGCTTTGTTATTTAGCCTGTATGATCAGATCTATATGAAGACTTCTATCTTCACCATAATTATACTCAACATTCCTCTCTTCATAATGAATTACTTGTCTCTTTATATAGACATGATTTCATCGTTCAATCTCCTTGTTTTCATCGTAGATCACTTTCTTGATCCAAAAAACTAGGCATTCTTGCTTTAATCCCATAAAGCGTTGCTTTAGTTTTATTCTGTAGATCTCTCCTTGATAACTACACTTTAAATCTCTTCCATGCTTTAGTTTAACTGATCATTAGACATAAAGCAATTAATCTAATTATAGCTCCTGCCAACTAAGTCTTTTTGTCGTACTTTATCTTCAGTTCTGATTGGTGATTGACTTCAGTTATGCTCGGTGACCACTTTAGTTAACTTGGTGACCACTTCAGTAATGCTCGGGCATCAACTTTAGTTCGCTCCGTAACACTTGCTCGGGTACTACTGATCTCGGGTAACACTGTCTGTCGGGCAACACTATGAATTATTCTGCTCGGTATACACTGTGAACTTCTCTGTGTTCTCTGTCCGTCGGTGTGCACTATCCGTCGGTGTTTACTGTCACTTGGTGTATACTGATCTTTTATCTTTTACCAACTGCATAAACTTTGTCTCTTCAGCTTCTTGAAGTCTATGACAATATGTGTATGACCAATTAGATTATCTCAAGTTGACATCAATGACAATACAATACAATAACTTATTTAATGTCTTGCATTACTTTCTGCAGTTCGATGATCATCAACTTGTTATCTTCAAACATTCAATCAATTATAGTTCATCAATCTCTCCCTTTGGCATTCATGGCAACATACTATCAACACAATATGAAATATGTAATGTGAACCATACCATAACATACCAAACTTATTGTTCTATAACCAATTCAAATGTCTGACTCTCGGTAAGCTCTTCTAGCTTAGATTTGATTCTTGCAGAGTGCTCTCCCTTTCTTCATTCCCTTCAATGGATAGATGTAGCAACTTCTAATTTGTCTCTCCCTTTCTTGTAGAATCTCTTCTCCCTTTTCTGGATAGATATGCAGTGTTAACTTTTTCCAATTCTCTCCCTTTGATGGATGGTTACTTCATTGAATATCTTTCTCCCTTAGAATCTTTCTCTCCCTTTGATGATCATGAAAAATATTTCATTGTATATTCCTCTCCCTTTGATAGCAATGCCAAATAAGAATATAACTTGAATCTTTTCTCTATCAACAATATAGCTTTGTAGTAGCCAATAATATCTCTGGTGTTCGGTTCAGATATGTACCTCCAGTGTACTGATATATCATTTCATTCCATATCACAACTTGCATCAACATGATTGATCTTCAAATAATGTGTAGGCTGATGCAGTCTCCTAGTCACCTTAGTGACCAGTAGACAAGGGTCAAACCCCTAGTCTATTTCTCAAGTACTCAAATGTATCTTTTGGCAATGGCTTTGTGAATATATCTGCTAATTGTTCTTTGAATTGTACATATTCTAGTATCACCTCTTTCTCTTGCACTTGTTCCCTCAAGTAATGATACTTAATAGCTATGTGCTTTGTTTTAGCATGCATCACAGGGTTCTTTGAGATATTTATAGCACTTGTATTATAACAATAGATAATTACTAGGTCAAGAATTTTCATATTCATACATTTCAGCAATTGTTTGATCCATGCAATGTTAGAGCAATTTGCAGCAACAACTACATATTTTGCTTCTGCAGTTGATTGAGAGATGCATCCTTGCTTTTTACTTATCCATGTGACAAGTCTGTCACCCATAAAGAATGCTCCTCCAGTAGTGCTCTTCCTGTCATCTATGTTTTCAGCCCAATCAACATTTGTATAGACTCGTAGCTCAAATTTGTCTTATTTATTATACCATAAACCATAGTCTTCGGTATTCTTTAGATATCTCAAAATTGTTTTGACAGCAGTCATGTGTGATTCCTTGGGTTTAGCAGAGAATCTTGCAACTATACCAACTGCATGTGCTATATCAGGTCTAGTATGTACAACATATATTAGTTTTCCAATCATAGATTTGTATAAGGTCTGATTTACCTTGGTAGGCTTGTCTTCCTTTGTCAATTTGCATCCAGTTGCCATAGGTGTTCCAACTGGTTTGGAGTCCCCCATTTTTAATATCTTCAGAACTTCTTTGATATATTTGGATTGTGCGGTGTAGATGCCTTCGTCTTGTTGTAGAATCTGTAGACTAAGAAAAAAATGATCTCTCCAAACATTGACATCTCAAACTCTTTGCTCATTTCATCAGCAAATGATTTGCATAGCATATCATTACCTCCAAATATGATATCATTAACAAATATCTCAACAATCAAAGTTTTATCATCAGTATCTCCTTGCAAATACAGATTATTGTTATCACTTGTTCTAATGAATCCAATACTAATGAGATAAAAGTGAAGTCTTTCATACCATGCTCTAGGTGCTTGTTTCAATCCATACAAGACTTTGTGTAGTCTACAAACCATGTTCCTCTTGTTAGGATCAACAAACCCTTCAGGTTGTTCAATGTATACCTCCTCTTCTAGTATTCCATTCAGAAATGCAGATTTTACATCCATTTGGTACACTTTGAATCCTTTGAAAGCAGCATAAGCAAGTAGAATTCTTACTCCTAGTTTAGCAACGGGTGCAAAGGTTTTTCCATAGTCAATACCTTCTTCTTGTGCATACCCTTTGCATACTAGTCTTGCTTTGTTCCTTGTGACTTCTCCATTCTCATTCAGTTTGTTTCTGAATATCCATTTGGTACCAATGACATTCTTGTGACTTGTTCTAGGTTCTAATGTCTATGTTTTTTTCTTCTCAGTTTGTTCAATCTCTTCATTCATTGCACTAACCCATTCTTGATTCTCAAGGCAGTATTAACAGATTTAGGCTCAAAATCACAAATCAAACATCTAGTGTTAAGTGACTTACTTCTTGTTCTCATTCCATCTCTTTTGTCTCTTATAATTTGGTTCTGTGGATGGTGTCTTCTGACATATCTGGCAAGCACAAGTTCAGATCTTTTCTCATCACCCTGATCATCATTTTGATCTCCATTGTGATCGTAATCACTCGGGTCAGCATTGTGATCATTTTCCTAATTTTCGGTGTGTGCACTATGTTGCTTGGTTGCATTGTTTTGTCGCTCGGTAGTGATACACTGTTGCTCGGGCAGAGTGTCAGGTTCTTCATTGTAGACAAATTTGTTGTAATCTTCTAGTTCCTTTCTACTATCTTCATCATTTTTCTCGACAAATTCATTCACTTTAACATTTGCACTTTCAATGATTTTGTTAGAAGATTTGTTAAGGCATTTATAAGCTTTGCTTTTGGTAGAATATTCTTGAAATATTCCTTCATCACTTTTGGAGTCAAGTTTCTCATTTCTATCATCTTTCAGTATATAACATTGACTTCCAAAAATTCTAAAGTAACTCACATTTGGTGTGTATCCATACCATAACTCATAAGGTGTCTTATTCGTGTCTTTCTTCAATTGAACTCGATTTAGTGTATAGACAGTAGTACTTACAGCTTCTCTCCAAAATGTTTGTGTGATGCCTTTTTCAATCATTAGTGTTCTAGCACAATCAACAATTGATCTATTTCTTCTTTCAACAATCTCATTTTGTTGTGGTGTTCTTGCAGAAACATGTCTTGTAATTCCACGCTCATTACAAAAGTTAACGAATTCATTAGAAATAAATTCTCCTCCTCTATCTGATCTTAAGCATTTTAGTTCTTTTCCACTTTGTTTTTCAACTATAGCTTTATACCATTTAAACATCTTAAATGCTTCTGATTTCTCTTTTAAGAACACGACACTCATCATCTTAGAATAGTCATCAACAAATAGAATGAAGTATTTGTCACCATAATAGCTCTTTGTTCTCATTGGTCCACATAAGTCAGTATGGACTAACTCTAGAATAACATTAGATGTGTAGGTTTTGCTCTTGAAACTAGACTTCGTCATTTTTCCTTTTTGATAATTCTTACACATGACATGGTTGGGTTTTGACATACTCGGTAAGCCTCTTACTTTTCTTTTCTTGCTTATCCTAACCATGTTGTCAAAATTCACATGACATAACCATTTATGCCACAACCAAATGTCTTCATTTCTAGCCAATAAACAAGTGGTTTCAATATTATCAAGATAAAATAGGTTACCTTTTGTTTGTTCACCAGTACCAATCAACTTTCTTGTTCCACTATAGATCTTTGCCTTTTTGTTCTCAAATGCAACTCGGTGTCCTGTGTTATTTAGCTGTGAAACACTCAATAGATTATAGTTAAGTCTTTTCACCCAATCTGCATTTTCACACCTGATCAGATTATTCAACATGCGGGTTCCTTTTCCTTCAACTGGACAAGGCGAGTCATTACCCATCCTAACTGATCCACCATTATAATATTCAAAAGTTTCAAACTTTTCCTTATCTCCAGTCATGTGGTGAGTACAGTCACTATCAATAATCGAGACATCATTTTTACTAACCTTAGATATGAGTGCAGTTTCAACATACCTTTCTTCTTCATCCGAATCATCCTTCATAGAAACAAATACAATCTCAACATCTTCATTAGACTCGGTGTCAGTATTTTCAGCTTTGTTCTTAACTAGGTAACTAGCCTTCTTGCCTTTGTCCGTGTAGTCTCAATTATCTCTTCTGTCAGAAAGTCGGTAGCTCTTGTAATCTCGGTCATCACTACTGCCAAACTTATTTTCACAAGATCTGTCATTGTTTCTTTCATCCTTTCTCTTGTTAGGGCATCTAGCAGCAAAGTGTCCAATTTCTTTGCAGTTAAAACAGACCAATGGTAATTTACCTTTGTATCTACCTTTGCCTCTTTGCAATCTTCTAGCCATTAATGCTTTAATTTCATCAAGTTCTTGTTCATCACTATCACTTTCACTATCATTTCTTATAGTGTGTTTATGACTTGATTTATTTATTTTCATAGAAGATTTGAATGCAGACTCAATAGTTGGTAAGACACTGTTGTCATAGTTATTCATCTTAAATGAAATAAGTCTACCAATCAAACTATCAAGAGTAACATTGTTATTTGCTACTGCTCTCATTTCTTGAATTGCAGATACTCTAATAACATAAACAAGAAGTAAGGTTCTCAGAATTTTACTTACCACTGTTTCTTCCTCAAGTACTCCTACTCCTCGGATAGCATTAACAACTTCCTTGATTTTGTTACTGTATTGAGTGATGTTTTCTCATTCTTTCATTTTTAGGTCATTAAACTTTCCTCTTAGGATTTCAGCTTTAGCTCTCAATACATTTGCATCTCCTCCATGTACTAACTGGAGTTTGTCCCACATTTTTACAGTAGTGCATGTTTTCACATCTTCAAATTCAATATCGGATAATGAAGAAGCAAGTTCTATGATCATAGAGTTGTGTTCATGTTTCTCTCTCAATTCATCAACAGTTGGAGCTCTTGTTGGTACAACAAATTCAGTATCCAAGTATTGAGTAACATCATTTCTAATACCTGATAGATGAAGTCTTATCCTACTTTGTTATGATGCAAAGTTGTTCTTGTTCAACTTAGGCACATCCCTTTTGCTCATCTTGTGATCTTTAGCTTAGGTTTTTAAACCTTCCTTCTAAGCACCAAAGCTCTGATACCGATTGTTAGAATAACTGGGGGGTGAATCAGTGGCCTCAAAAATTAATCTAAAACCTTCAGTTATCTTTCAGTCCTACAAGATGCATGTCTGTTTGTGTGTTTTTCCCTAGTTTTGGGCATGACATTTTGGTATCAGAGCCATGTTTTAACACTAGGAACCTAACCCATTATGTTTCAACTCATTTAAACTTAAATTATTGTGTAGGATGCTTGTCATCACACGAGCTGGCTGACGAGGTAGAGGTCGTAGAGATGTACATGTTGGGGCAGAACATGAGGATTGATGAAGGGCAAGGTAGGAGAATCCCCAATGGAGATGTCCTAGCCCCAACAAATAACCACACAATGGAAAAAAATAACAACACAGATATTTAGATCCACACAATGCAAATACTCATAATAGAATCATCATATTTTCATCCAACATGCCCGGCTGTAAGGCCTTCCGGGTTACGGCCAAATACAATACAATTACAAGAGGAACTCCACAAGATCTTGCAAGATCCAAACCAAACCCTAGCCACACTATGGTAGAAACCTCCAGGAAGATCCAAACTTGTGCTCGCAAGCCCACCAAACAATCTCCTTGTTTCCCAAGCCACAGCTACTAGTTCCTCTCAAAACTTGCTCCTCTGCCTCTTCCTCTGCTCTAGGATGGATGAATAATGACTAAAGACTTCCCCCACAACCCCTACTTATACCAATCTAAGCCACAGGTCAGCCCAGAACATAAACTAAATACAAACACATAATTTAAATGCCACAAGTCGGCCAACAACAACAATTAAATGCCCAAAATTGATGTCTTAGTAAAATCGCGATATCTCCTAGCTCCGGATGAATTAGGACTCGTGCTTCGAACCGTAGGTAGAAATCTAGGCCCTCTTCAATCCCTGAAATTTTCATCCTCGAACTGTTTGTGAAAAATTACTTATACGGTCTGTAATAGGCACCAAATTCCTAAGCAAGGCCGAGCTCCTCCCAGTCCATGCCAAACAACCAAGACCATGCCAAGTTCCATTAAATACATCAAAACCAATTACCCAAGACCCAAGTAGGTTTATCCAACTCTACCAAACCTCTCACACATGAAAATAAGTCCACACGACTCCATCAAATCTCCCAAACATGCAGAATAGCCAACTACCCTGGGATGCTCCTGCATCAAGGATCCACCACCTCCACCACCTCAGAACCCTAACCAGAATATTTTGGATGTTCTCCAAAATCTGATTGGGGTGATTAAGCAGAGACTACCACCCACAGTTCAGCAGCAGATTCCTGAAAGGGAAGCACATATTTCAGAAGATTATAGAGCAATTAGCAGAGAGAGAAGTAGGAGTCCCCCACCCAGGTCTGTTGACGGTCATGGTGATCATGAGGGTGAGTTAGTTCATCGGGTTATAATACCATGCAAGCATGAGATACGTGCCAGAGAGAGACCCCCTAGAGATGTTGGAGACGAGATCTGAGAGTTATTGCGACTCCACCCACCCTTATTTTTGGGATCCACTGACGGGTCAGTAGCAGAGGCCTGGTTACAGAGTTTACAACGATGTTTTGGATTGCGCCCTTATGGGAGTAATCTAAAGGCACGACTTGCAATCCATCTACTACGATAGAAGGCCTCCACTTGGTGGGAGCAGGAGGTGTCCATAGGTGGAGTGGGTATTGACACATTCACTTGGGAGACTTTTGTGGCCCGTTTTTGAGAGAGATACCTCTCTGAGCATTTCAGACAGAGACAGATAGAGGAGTTCCATGATATCCAACAGAGAAGTCTCATAGTGACCCAGTATGAGAGTTGATTTCTCGAGCTCCTTCCATATGTTGATTACATGAAGGACGAGAAACTGCATATCCATCGTTTCATTAAGGGACTTAATATGTCTCTTCAGGACACAGTACACCTAGCCTTTCCTACCACATTCAGAGAGACAGTTGAGACGACACTTGTAGACGAGGACATCCGTACTAGATAGGAGTCCCAAGATCCGTCTCAGCACCGAAACCCCTCTACGCAGAAGTCAGGACAACATAGACCCCCTTGGAAAGGGAAACTGAATCATTTAGCAAGATCTTTTAAGGGTCAACAGTCTCAGCAGCAGAGATCCTAGCAGGATTCTAGACAGAGGCATTCACAAGGTTATCAGAGCTCGAAGCCCAAACAGTGGCAGTCTTATGGTCCTAGGCAAGATCAGAGGACACAGACCCATCAGGCACAACCAGCTAGGACTCAACACTCCTCGAGGGGCGGTTATAGTGGTTTCAGTAGGACCGGAGGATCACAACAGCCTAGGAAACATGGAGTACAGATTCAGACCTGAGCGCCATGTTACACTTGCGGTGGTATGAGTCATATAGCGAGAGAGTGCCCACAGGGACAGTTAGTCGGTGGTCACAGAGGGGCTACCTCAGAGCCTACAATTGGAGATATGGATAGATCCCATAGAGTTTTTGCAGCGGTTGATAATCGCCAGGCCGAGCACCAGGCCACGGTCATAGAGGCCATAGGTATGATTCAGGGTATCAGTGTTTCTATCTTGTTTGATTCAGGAGCCACAGACTTCTTTATATCTCCCTATGTAGTGGAGCATTGTGGGCTGGTGGTAGTTAGAAAGGATGTCGGTTGGGAGGTCGAGTTAGCTTCGGGAGCTAGTGTCTGTTAGTTCCTTATTTCGCAGTTGTCAGATTCAAATTGGAGACTTAATCACAATGACTGATCTCCGCATTACCCCTCTAGGTTCTTATGATGTAGTCCTTGACATGGATTGGCTATGTGCCCACAGTGCCAAGATGGATTGTCGTCAGAAGAGGGTTGAGTGTGTTGATGATCACGATACTTCTATTGTGATATTTGAGGTACAAAGACCCGTATCCCTTTGCATGATTTCCGCTATTTAGCTTAGGCAGTGCGTGCGGAAGGGATGTCAGTTATTTTCCATCACCATTAGTGATAGAGAGGAGGATTCAGAAGGGGAGCCTTCGCTCGAGGATTATCCTATTCTTCAGGAGTTTGCAGATGTATTTCCTACCGAGCTACCTGGTATGCCTCCACCTAGGGCAGTTGATTTTCACATAGACCTTGTACTAGGAGCCGAGCCCATATCTAGAGCACCTTACAGGATGACCACACATGAGCTCAATGAGCTCAAGATTCAGTTAGAAAAGCTCTTGGAGAAATGGCATATCCGACCTAGTGTATCACCTTGGGGTCCACCAGTGATTTTTGTGAAGAAGAAGGATGGATCACTTAGATTGTGCATTGATTATCGATAGTTGACTAAAGTAACAATTAAGAACTGATACCCACTCTTCAGGATTGATGATTTGTTTGATCAGTTGTAGGGTGCCCAAGTGTTCTCAAAGATAGATCTGAAGTTGGGGTACCATTAGTTACGGATTGTGGAAAGTGATATCCACAAGACTGCTTTTCTCACGAGGTATGGTCACTATGAGTTCATAGTAGTGCCATTTGGCCTCACAAATGCTCCAGCTGTGTTCACGAGCCTCATGAATGGAGTATTTCGTACATTCTTGGTTAAATTTTTGGTAGTGTTCTTTGATTACATTCTGATATATTCTTGCAATGAGGAGGAACATGAGGTGCATCTGAGACAGGTTCTGCAAAATTTAAGAGAATCAGTTATATGGCAGCTTGTCAAAGTGTGCCTTCTTTAGACTCAAGGTGCATTATCTTGGTCATGTTATATCCGGCAATGGGATCTCTATAGACCCATAGAATATTAGAGCCATTATGGATTGGCCAGCACCCACCAGTGTCACTGAGGTCAGAAGTTTTATGGGCTTAGCAGGATATTACAGACGCTTCGTGGCAGGATTTTCTAGAATAGCTCATCCCATCACTTCCCTTCAGAGAAAGGGGAAGAAGTATGAATGGAAAGAGAAGTGTGAGAGAGCTTTTCAAGAGCTCAAGAGAGCCCTCACTAGTGCACCGATTTTAGCAGTACAAGATCCTTCGACAGATTTTGTTGTATGTATGGATGCTTCATTGGATGGTTTAGGAGCAGTCCTTATGCAGGAGGGTCGTCCTATAGCTTTCGAGTATAGGAAGCTAAAGACTCATGAGATTAATTATCCTACTCATGACCTAGAACTCGCAGTGGTGGTTCATGCCTTAGTGAGATGGCGACACTGCCTTCTAGGTCACCGATTTGAGCTTCATTCAGATCACCAGAGCCTACAGTATATCTTTACACAGCCCAATCTTAATGCTAGGCAGAGGAGATGGACTAAGTTTTTGTGTGAGTATGATTTTGGTGTTCATTACATCAAAGGAAAGGAGAATGTAGTTGAAGATGCCTTGAGTAGGAGGTGACACGAGCTCTCATCTATGAATTCTAGTACAGATTTGAGGGAGCGCATTTTACATCACTTGCCAGAGGATGGATTATATGTGGAGGTTTGTCAGTTTATCTGTTCTCAGAGACCCCTTGAGTGGAGATTTGCAGAGTATTCTTTAGAGTTCGATTAACTTCTACGTCATAGGGGACGCATCTATGTACCTTCTACAGGTGACTTGCGAGAGTTTATTGTGCTTGAGGCTCACAAAGAACCTTATGCAACTCATCTGGGAGTTAAGAAGTTGCATGCCAATCGGAGACAGTTGTACCATTGGTTGGGCATGAGATTGCAGATTGCCAACATAGTTGCTAGATGTCTAAAGTGCCAGAGAGTGAAGGCAGAGCACAATCATTCAGGTGGGCTCCTGCAGCCATATGAGATTGCCGAGTGGAAGTGGGATGCTATATCTATGGACTTCATTGTTGGTCTCCCTATGTCTTCTCGCCGTCATGATGCCATCTTGGTGACAGTCGACACGTTGACCAAGGTTGCCCACTTCTCACCCATGCGTACTACATTCACAACATGAGACATAGCTCAGGTCTTTTTGCGGGATATTATCAGACTTCATGGCATTCCTCGTAAGATCATCTCTGATAGAGACTCCTTATTCACATCAGCGTTTTGGAGAGAGTTACAGGCAGCGTTGGGCACTAGACTAAATTTCAGTATGACATATCACCCTCAAACAGATGGATAGACAGAGAGGGTTAACCAGGTGTTAGAGGATATGTTACGTATGTATGTGATGGACCATCAGGTCAAGTGGGAGGAATACCTACATCTGGTCGAGTTCGCCTATAATAATGGGCATCATTGTTCTATAGGTATACCGCCATATAAGGCCTTGTACGGTAGACCATGCCGGACACCACTGAGTTGGGACAAGATCAAGGATAGACTTTCTATTGGACCCCAGTTGGTCAAGTATATGGAGCAGCAGGTAGTCTTGATTAGACAGTGTCTTAGAGAGGCTCAGGATCGACAATAGAAGTATGCAGATGTGAAGCGGGTTGATCGTGAGTATATGGTTGGAGATAGGGTCTTCTTGAGAGTGCGCCCGCATAAGAGTCCAATCCATTTTGGAAAGGGCTCTAATTTAGTGCCTCGCTTTGTTGGACCTTTCGAGATATTGGAGAGGATAGGACCAGTTGCCTACCGTCTAACCTTGCCACCCAGCTTGTCACGCATCCACGATGTGTTTCATGTATTTGTGTTATGGAAATATATTTATGATGAGTCTCACGTGATAGATTGGGATGCCTTGCAGGTGGAGTCAGACGGACAGTTAGCACTGGAGCCCATTCGTATTGTAGCCCGACGGACCCTTGCACTTCGAGGCCGAGAGCTGGACCAGGTTAGGGTCTAGTGGGATTCTTATGATGAAGTCACGGCTTCAGGGGAGGACACAACACATATAAGATCTCAGTATCCATATCTTTTTTATGAACTCCAAGAGGAAGTTCATGCCTAGTGCGAGAGCATGTGAGGCCTCACCCCAACCCATCATAGCTCAGTTGATACACTTATTTTGATATATTGATACACTTTTTGGTTATCCTGACAGAGACTCGAGATATTATGTTTATGATGATGATTATATTGTATGGATTACATTCTGATATGGATTAGACCTAGAACATGTGGTTGATTTTGATTATACATGTTTAGATAGGTGAATTGATGAGAAGATTGAATCATGATGAAACTTGATTATTTCATGGATGCTACGTCATGATGATTATGGAATTTTAATTTTTTAAACATTTCTGTATGAAAATTGTAATTAGGAATTTAATTCTACTTATTGATTAATGTTGCTAAGTATGAATTGAATATGTATATTGCATGTGATTTTATTATCTTGGACTACTGATGCTCGAGTTTAGTGTGCAGGAAATAAAACCATGGAATCAGTCAGAGAATCAGTAACCAACCATATGTGCAAACTATAAAGTCAAGGTTGAATCTAATGAAGATGTTTGAACCTCGTTGTTAAGTGATTTTATTCGTGACCGTAAAATTGTATGTATGTATGTATGTATTAGGTGTTTTCATTATGTAATTAGTGACATGTCAATGTTGTATTATGTCATTTTATAGTGTCACTTGACACTTGTTATGTGTTTATGTAATGACATGTCTACTAAGGTTGAAAATGTAAACCTAAGCCTAACTGATTCATTAAGAACCTAATTAAACCCTTGTTGGAGATACGTGCAAAGTTTCACCAATTTGATCATTTAGATTTAACTCTTTTCTAGCCACTTTTAGAGGCCAAAAAGAGGTCCTAAGGGTCAAATTTAGAAAAATCCAAGTACCTTAGTAATAGGGGTATGGCTTAGGAATGTTTTTAACACATCTAGAATCTCCTAGTGGCCTTGATGACCTATTTTATGACCCATTTTCCACATGCTACGAAAATAGAGTAAGTCTTGACCTTTTACCCAAACCCACACTCCTTTCCAATCTGGCATTTATAATAGGGGACAAGAAAAATCCAAAGGACTTTAGGGTTAAGTCTGAATTTAATGTTGGTGGGTGGGTAGAATTTGGAGGTTTTTTTAGTGACCCTTGGTAGAGTTAGTGGGTGTTCACCCACTCTCTACTTTTAGAGACATTAGGGTTTGGATGGAGAAAGTATAAGGGATTGGGCTCTTCTCAAAATTCATTTGCCATAACATTTTGTGAAGGTTGGTCTCTGTTGCCATGAAAGTGCTTTTTTTTGTTGCAAGTAGATTTGTATGTTTCTTTTCATTCTGTTACATATGTAAAATGTATTTGTATTGTTGTTATGTAAGAGAATGAGATTTTGGATTTGAATTCTTGTTTATGGTTTTATTTTTATTTGGAATATGAGAGTTTTGTGAAGGGTGTGATGACATTACTCACCCTTAGATAGGGAAGAAGTAGCCATGTATGAGGGAAGGGGTTAGTTAGATTCCATGATAGTGTAGAGTCTTTTCTCATAAAGAGAAGAGGGGAAATAAATGCAAGGTGTATGGGCCCTTGCATGTCATTGTATTTGATCCTAATTTTGGGGGAGATAAGGAGGAGATTGGATGAAAATATGTATGTGGTCTTAGCCTTGAATAGACATGTTATTTGTATGTATTATTTTGACATTCTGCTACATAGAAATCCACCTTCACACTTTGTTATGGGTTCATGGTGAATCCATTTGTGCAAGCCTTGGGAGGGTGTTCTTTGTTGTTGTATTCATGTATGTGGATGTGTGATGTATCAAGTTGGTTACCAATTTTCCTAGGTCGGGGGTGGTCTCCTTGAAACCTAGGATGGGAGGTGAGTTTCCCATAGTTATCCTCATGTATTTGTAGGTTTTGAAGTCAAGATGATTGTGGAAAAGCTTGGAAGAAATCTCTATATTGCTGTAGTTGTGTGAGAGCAACTTTTATGTTACAAGAATACTCCTTTTGTATTGAGATTCAATTTTTGTTGAGTGTTGTAATGTTCATATTGAAAGCTTTATCAAGTAAGATGTGAAGAGCTCTTATTCATTATGTAATAGCTTCATTAAAGAAAGAAACATTGTATGCTATTCATTGATTGTATAGATCTTCTATCTTGAAGATGTGTAGTTGTATTTTGAAAAATTACCATAATGTAAATGAAAAATCTTTAGTTTCATGCCTATTGTATTCTATTCTTTAGAATAATGAAGTTAATCTTTCATGGTAGAATGATATCTAATACTGAAAAGAAAGACAATGTAATAGTTTTTTATAGCATATAAAATCTTATGAATTTATGAATCTTGTAATCTCTATAATGTATTTGATTGTAAGTTTTCAAGTTAAAAAAAACCCACTCCATTCTTTCTTTGGAAATCTATATTCCATTTCAATAGGTTTAACACTCTACCTTAAAACCTTCATTGCAACCTCAATTCTTGAGAAGGAAAGATAAACTTTATAACAAAGTAAATCAAACAAGTTAGTATATTAATGTAAAAATCAACTAATACTAGTATTCAATTTATAGTTCACTTAGTGTATTGCACTAATAAAATAATTCTAATGCATACAATTAACTACTCCAATAACAAAACCAATGAATCAATATGATAAAAGCTAAAACCAAATAATATCAATGACACTTCCTAGATTTTTAGAGCAAAAATGCTCTCTAGAATGTGTGGGAAATGAAATAATTCTCTTTGCCACAGAGAATATTTCCTTCCCAAGATGCTCTTGCTAATTATAGTTAGTATACTAACTCCCTAACATAACCTTATTGTTAATTACTAATTTCTAAATTAATAAAAGATTTTATAACATAACTTGTTAAGCACTTCCCTTCCCATAAATGGGCGCAGGTATGTAGTGGCAGAGGTCACATTAAATAAACATAAAAAATGATAAAGGGGTAAAACATCCCCATTGAGTTTTGCACCCCCCAAGTCATGCGCCCACTTCTCTTAAATACTTGTCTTTGCATTTCCTTGCCATTCGAATTTTCTCTCATGGGATTGAGACAAGATAGTTGGTGGGCCTCAAACCTTGTCCTTTAAACCTGCACTCTTTCACTTAGGAAATTCGAACCCCTATGCAGCCTTGACTTATGTGTCTTGTCACCTCTCCCACTTGGCACGTGGGCTAAGGGGGAAGGGAGGGGTGATGGGATAGGGGATAAGTAGGTTAGTAGGTTAATATGTTGGTAAGTTAGGTTAGATTTTAATTGGTATTCTAGTTTATAGTTAGTTGTTAATTTAATTTTACTATGATAAATTGAAATATGTTGCTCATGTGTTCAAAAAATGTTAGAGGTTAATTTAATTTTTTATTAGGGGATTAATGGACTATGGTTGCATGTGTTTTTTTTAAAGGGGAGAATTTAATTAAAATTGATATTAGTAGGTTAGGAATTAGATTATATTTTAATTAGTAGTTTTTCTTGTATAGTGATTTTGGTGATTAAATTTTAAATGGTAAATGTTCATGTATGTTTTTTTATAAAAAAGAGTAGAATTTAATTAGTCTTTATATTAGTGGATATTTTAATATATATGTTTAAGTGGGTCCAGGGATAGTTAAGAAAGATTTTTTTTTAAAGCCAAAGTGGGATGCCTACCATATTTTTATTAATATATACTGATTCAATGACTCCCCCGTCGAAAAATCAGGAAGAAACCCCGGGATCGTAGTCGTATACAATTTATAGAATATGACAATTTTTACATTTAGGTTTACTCAGAGAACCCGCGAATCCTAATAGGATATATGGTGATGTTTACATTTAGGTTTGCACATGCTGCCCACTAATTCTGGTTGGTTGATACATTAGAATAGAGATATCCCCCAGAAATATCCCCAAAATTATGGTAGGGATCAAAACTAGACTATGATACTGTGTGCTGATTATCACAAAATTTCAAAATTTCAGAATAGGCCTAATAAACATGCTTATGCCATACAGACTAATTACAAGATTTCAAAAATAGGCATATCCAAAATGCCTATGCAGTGTCACAGGTGTACAACTGAGTACACAAACAATCATTCTTCCATAGGAGCGGCAGATCCCCAAGCTTTTTCCCATCCAGCAGGCAGAGCAACAACATTTTCATCTTCCCAGCCATCAAGTGTGTTTTGAACCACTGGACGAATGTTGGAAGATTGGCCGAGAAAAAGTGGTACATTCAGGTCAGGGACCTGTTTTGAGCTACCAGAAGGCACCTTGTAGCAGGGTGGAGGTTGAACCAGAGGAAGTGGCAATAGCAGAAGATCCAAAATCAAATGTGCCAGACACCGAATTTTGTCCACCAGAGGTTTCCCAAGGGCCGCACCCACTATCTGCAAATTGTTATTTAGTACTTAGAAACTCTTCTTATCCATCGCCCATTTGAAGTTGTCGTATGCCATTAGGTGTTCATGACTGGCCATAATATTGTGATGTAAGAACAGTCCCCCAATCAACGCATTACTTGACCAAAGGTTGTACCTCTGAAGTGCCACCGTGAGCCGTGCTCCATGAATAAATTAAGGCCAAACGATCTTATTAGCAATGTAAACTACCAAGTCCACCGACTACAACATGTCCATTAAATTGGAGAGAAAGATCGACACCATCTGAGAAGGGAAGACCACTATCCTGGTTCTGGGAGACAATACGTGTTCACCAAAAACACGACGGACAACCCTATAATGCAACATTGAGTTAGTGATAAAAACTTGGTCGAGTTCTGGACCATCAATTTTGTTTGGGAGCAGGGACTCAGAAGCCCGCAGAGGGATGTATACCCTATAATTCCTTGGTAAGAGCTCATCATGAAAATGCCCGCAAGTCTGGCAGGAGGGAAACTCCTTACGAAACATTATACACTCCCACAAAGAATCTGCACTGTATAATACTCAAGAAGCAATGCGAGTGCATGTTATGAGGAGAAGGGTATTTGTAGATCTTAAATGAACATTTATGTTTCATGCCAATTAATGGAAAATCTCCCACAATCTGAAGCTGAAGTATAAAAGGTACTATGCACATTATAATACAGGGTGCGTGTCATTTAATCACACTTTTCCTTTAATTATCAAGTTACATGCCAGCTTAAACAATGTGCTTTTTTCTCAGTGACGACATGCAACTGTAGGAAGTTGGTACTTAAGAGTTACCCACTCATGATGTAACAACATTCCGCTTTATCACACAGATTTGGCCGTACTTCCATGTGAATTGGTGTTGCGATGTCATTCTCTCTCACCAAGCAATGAACCGAAATTGCATATCTGCACAATAACCAACCTCACATCCGTAGATTTGAGGACGATGCTACATATGTCGACCTGTCAAGGTTATAAATTTCATGTAACTTGACATTCTAATTTAAAATTGCATCATAATTGAAGGACACTACCTCATGGCCATCACATCCTTTGTTTGCCAAGTGGTCTGCTAATTGATTGCCCTCCCGCAAAGTATGTGAAATCTGAACTTCTTGAAATGAGTCTGGTAGTTGCCAAATTTGCTGAAGAATGTAAGTGAGTCTCCAATTATGAGATACTCGATTAAGACATGCTGAGATTATAACCATCGAATCTCCTTCTATATGAATCTGATGGAATCCTCCATTTTTAGCCAATATTAATCCTTCAAATAATGCCTGAGCCTCAACCATATTATTTGTTCCTGTTGGAAGTGGGCAACATTTTATTGCTAATAATAATCCTTGATGATCCCGGATGCATATACCTGCCTCTGATTTTCCTGGATTCCCTCTTGAAGAACCATCAAAATTAATTTTACTAACCCCTTTTGATGGTGGAATCCATTTGACTAGGTCTCTAGCAAGCACCTTATTTGATGTTGTTTTGAAGCACCAACCAAAAGGTACATGAATTTGTTTCCATTCTCGCAGTATTGATGAATCCCACGAGGTCATGACCAAGTTGTGTTTAATTTTACTATGACTAGCATTGACTAGTTTAGAAATCGACCTCTCTAGGTGATTTGTAACTGCTTGAATTGAAGAGGAAGCTTTGCAAAAAATTCTTTTGTTTCTCTCCCACCATATTGCCCAGACAACTAACGCTGGAGTGCACTTCCAAATTGCTGAGAAGAGGGATGAAGAGTATAACTGTGGCCATGATTCAAATAGATCCTAGAGCTTGTTTGGAAGTGGGGTAAAGTATTGTAACTTTTTGAGGACAAAAAACCAGCATTCCTATGCAAATTGACAATTTAGGAATAGGTGATTTGTATCTTCCTGATGATTATCACATAGAAGATAGTTAAAAGGTTGAGCTATGTTGAGTCTATGTAATCGCTCACTAGTTAATGCCCTGTTGTTGAGTGCTAACCAAACGAAGCATCCTATCTTGGGTAGAGTCAGATTGTTCCAGCAGAAAGTGTAAGCACAGGATGGTTTTATGATTGCATTTCTCTGTTGGATAAGCTTATACCCATCCTTGATGGTGAATCTTCCATCTACCCCTGGAGCCCAGATCAATTTATCCTCTAAATTTGATAGGTAGAACAAGTTTTATGAGAAGATTTTCTCCAAGCACTGTATTGCTTGAGGGGGTAAATGCAGCTCATGGGGTTCTTTCCATATTACCTTCCTTGAGTGTAGTCATACTGTTAGTACATAGTCACTTAAATAGGTTCCCCAAACACTTTCTGACATAGTAACTATGTTCTCAATTTCATTCATTCGAATTAGGGGTGGTGCACCATTCCATGAATCACGCTAGAATTTAATTGATAGACCATTATTCACTTCCCAAGTAATGAAATTGGATACTATTTCTCTAGAAGAAATCATGAAGTCCCAAATGGCTAAACCTTTAGGGGGATCTAATACCGTTAAAATTCTAGCCGGATTATTATCATCTAAATACTTCTTTTACATAATTTGGCACCAAATGTTATGTGGTTTGGTATACATTTGCCAAACTAATTTACCCCCAAATGCTTGATTTCTTTTTTGTAGATCATGTATCCCTGCTCAACTTAGCTGCTTTACTTGTGTCAATTTCTCAAGAGAGACCAGAGGGATTTTCTTTTCTCCATTTATATTCCCAGTCCATAGTAAATCTCTTAGTAGTTTCTGGATTTTTTGAAGAACCGATGAAGGAGCTTTGAGAACTGATAAATAATAATTAGGGATAGCTGATAGGACTGATTTGATTAGTAGTATTATGCCTGAAAGTGATAACCACCTTGTTTTCCATGCTACTACCCTAGATTTAATCCTCTTAATGATAGGTGACCAGTAACTGATTTTGTTTTCTCCCATAAAGAAAGGGATGCCAAGGTATACAAATGGTAGGAAATCTACTGAGAATCCTAAGAAATCTTATACATATTAATTCTTGTAATTAATTTAGTTCTCTTTTATTTATTTAACTAATGTTTGTAAAATAGTTATATCGGGGTTGTTTATAGATGTTATGTAGATAGGGTTAATTAACTGACTTTCAAATGTTTTAGGGTTGAAATAGTTTTTTTTAGTAAACTCGATTGACTGAGGATCATGTCTAAAGGTTACTTTAAATGTCGTAAGTAGCTAAGATTGAAAGGGAATTAGTATTATATTTAAATGGATAAAGTTGTAATCTAGGATAATAATTAAAGCAATTGCTAGGTCAACCTAATTCAACATATGTTCTTAACAATTAAATTACTATCATGTAACCCATGTAACAAGTTGATGCTCCAACTTTGCATCCGTATATGGCGTAACCCTAATTCAATCTATGAATATACCTTGCAACTTGAAGACTAACTTCACCATGTTATCACCTTTCCTCAACACATCCATTGTTAGTTGTATGTACTTGTGTTTTTAAACAAAAAAAAATTGTCTGTGTGTTTTGCCCTAGTTTTGGGCATGACATTTTGGTATCAGAGCCATGTTTCGACACTAGGAACCACACCCATTACGTTTCAACTCATTTAAACTTAAATTATTGTGTAGGATGTCTGTCATCACATGAGCTGGCCGACGAGGTAGAGGTCGTAGAGATGCACATGTTGGGGCAGAATAGGAGGATCCACCACCTCCACCACCTCAGAACCCTAACCAGGATATTTTGGATGTTCTCCAAAATATTATTGGGGCGATTCAGCAGAGACTACCACCCATAGTTTAGGAGAAAATTCCTGAAAGGGAAGCACATATTTTAGAAGATGATAGAGCAGTTAGCAGAGAGAGAAGTAGGATTCCCCCACCCAGGTCTGTTGAGGGTCATGGTGATCATGAGGGCGAGTCAGTTCATCAGGTTGTAATACCATGCGAGCATGAGATACATGCCAAAGAGAGACCCCTTAGAGATGTTGGAGACAAGATCTAAGAGTTATTGCGACTCTAGCCACCCTTGTTTTTGGGATCCACTGATGGGTCAGTAGCAGAGGCCTGGTTACAGAGTTTACAATGATGTTTTGGATTACACCCTTATGGGAGTAATCTAAAGAAACAACTTGCAATCCATCTCCTACAAGAGAAGGCCTCCACTTCGTGGGAGCGGGAGGTGTCCATAGGTGGAGTGGGTATTGACACACTCACTTGGGAGACTTTTGTGGCCCGTTTTTGAGAGAGATACCTCTCTGAGCATTTCAGACAGAGACAGATAGAGGATTTCCATGATCTCCAACAGAGAGGTCTCAGAGTGACCCAGTATGAGAGTCAATTTCTCGATCTCCTTTCATATGTTGATTACACGAAGGATGAGAAATTGCGTATCCACCATTTCATTAAGGGACTTAATATGTCTCTTTAGGGAACAATACACCTAGCCTTTCCTACGACATCCAGAGAGAGAGTTGAGATGACACTTGTAGCCGAGGACATCCATACTAGACAAGAGTCCCTGGATCGGTCTCATCACTGAAACCCCTCTTCCCAGTAGTCAAGACAATGGAGACCCCCTTGGAAAGGGAAACATAATCACTCAGCAGGATCCTTTAAGGGTTAACAATCTCAGCAGTAGTGATCTTAGCAGGATTCTAGACAGAGGCATTCACAGGGTTATCAGGGCTTGAAGCCACAACAGTGAGTGTCTTAGGGTCCTAGGCAGGATCAGAGGACACAGACCCATCAGGCACAACCAGTTAGGACTCAGCAGTCCTCAAGGGGCAGTTACAGTGGTTCCAGTAGGACCAGAGGATCACAACAGCCTATGACACAGGGAGTACAGATTCAAACCTGAGGGCCATGTTACACTTGCATGGGTATGGGTCATATAGCGAGAGAGTGCCCACAGGGACAGTCAGCCGGTGGTCAGAGAGGGGCTACCTCATAGCCTACAGTTGGAGATATGGAAAGATCCCATAATTTTTTGCAGTGGTTGATAAACGCTAGCCTAAGCTCTAGGCCACGATCATAGAGTCCATAGATATGATTCAGGGTATCAGTGTTTCTAACTTGTTTGATTCAGGAGCCACAGAGTCCTTTATATCTCCCTATGTAGTGGAGCGTTGCAGGCTGGTGGCAGTTAGACAGGATGTTGGTTGGGAGGTCGAGTTAGCTTCAGGAGCTAGAGTGTCTGTTAGTTCCTTAGTTTGCAGTTGTCAGATTTAGATTGGAGACTTAATCATGATGAATGATCTCCACATTAACCCTCTAGGTTCTTATGATGTAGTCCTTGGCATGGATTGGCTATATTCCCATAGCTCCAAGATGGATTGTCGTCAGAAGAGGGTTGAGTGTGTTGATGATCACGGTACTTCTATGGTGATATTTGGGGTACAAAGACCTATATCCCTTTGCATTATTTCTGCTATGTAGCTTAGGTGGTGCATGCGAAAGGGATGTCAGTTATTTTCCATCACCATTAGTGATAGAGAGGAGGATTCAGAAGGGGAGCCTTCACTCGAGGATTATCCTATTCTTCAGGAGTTTGCAGATGTATTTCCTACCGAGCTACTTGGTATGCCTCCACCTAGGGTAGTTGATTTTCACATAGATCTTGTACCAGGAGTCGAGCCCATATCTAGAGCACCTTAAAGGATGACCACACATGAGCTCAATGAGCTCAAGATTCAGTTAGAAGAGCTCTTGGAGAAAGGGCATATCCGAGCTAGTGTATCACCTTGGGGTGCACCAGTGATTTTTGTGAAGAAGAAGAATGGATCACTTAGAATATGCATTGATTATTGGTAGTTGAATAAAGTAACAATTAAGATCCAATACCCACTCCCCAGGATCGATGATTTGTTTGATCAGTTGCAGGGTGCCCAAGTGTTCTCAAAGATAGATCTGAAGTCGGGGTACCATCAGTTACGGATTGTGGAAAGTGATATCCACAAGATTGCTTTTTGCACGAGGTATGGTCACTATGAGTTCACAGTAGTGCCATTTGGCCTCACAAATGCTCTAGCTATGTTCACGAGCCTCATGAATGGAGTATTTTGTACATTCTTGGATAAATTTCTGGTAGTTTTCTTTGATGACATTCTGATATATTCTTGCAATGAGGAGGAGCATGAGGAGCATATGAGATAGGATCTGCAGTGTTTGAGAGAGAATCAGTTATATGGAAGCTTGTCAAAGTGTGCCTTCTATAGGTGAATTATCTTGGTCATGTTATATTCAAAAATGGGATCTCTGTAGACCCATCAAAGATTAGAGCCATTATGGATTGGCCAGCACCCACCAGTGTCACTGAGGTTAGAAGTTTTATGGGCTTAGCAGGATATTACAGACGCTTCGTGGCAGGATTTTCTAGAATAGCTCATCCAATCACTTCCCTTCAGAGAAAGGGGAAGAAGTATGAATGGAAAGAGAAGTGTGAGAGAGATTTCCAGGAGCTCAAGAGAGCCCTCACTAGTGCACCAATTTTAGCAGTACCAGATCCTTTGACAGATTTTTTTGTATGTACGGATGCTTCATTGGATGGTTTAGGAGCAGTCCTTATGCAGGAGAGTCTTCCTATAGCTTTCGAGTCTAGGAAGCTAAAGACTCACGAGCTTAATTATCCTACTCATGACCTAGAACTCGCAGTGGTGGTTCATGCCTTAGTGAGATGGTGACTCTTCCTTCTAGGTCACTGATTTGAGCTTCATTCAGATCACTAGAGCCTATAGTATATCTTTACACAACCCAATCTTAATGCTAGGCAGAGGAGATGGATTGAGTTTTTGTGTGAGTATGATTTTGGTGTTCATTACATCAAAGGGAAGGAGAATGTAGTTGCAGATGCCTTGAGTAGGAGGTAACACGAGCTCTCATCTATGACTTCTAGTACATATTTGAGGCAACACATTTTACATCACTTGCCAGAGGATGGATTATATGTGGAGGTTTGTCAGTTTATCCATTCTCAGAGACCCCTTGAGGGGAGATTTGTAGAGTATTCTTTAGATTTTGATGGACTTCTATGTCATAGGGGACACATCTATGTACCTCTATGGGTGACTTGCGAGAGTTTATTGTGCTTGAGGCTCACAGAGAACCTTATGCAGCTCATCCGAGAGTTATGAATTTGCATGCCAATCTGAGACAGTTTTACCATTGGCTAGGCACGAGATTATAGATTGCCAACATAGTTTCTAGATGTCTAAAGTGCCAGAGAGTGAAGGCAGAGCACAGTCATCCAAGTGGGCTCCTGCAACCACATGAGATTGCCTAGTGGAAGTGGGATGCTATATCTATGGACTTCATTGTTGCTCTCCCTATGTCTTCTTGCCATCATGATGCCATCTTGGTACCAGTCGACACGTTGACCAAGGATTCCCACTTCTCACCCATGTGTACTACATTCACAGCATGAGATGTAGCTCAGGTCTTTTTGCGAGATATTGTCAAACTTCATGGCATTCCCTGTAAGATCATCTCTGATAGAGACTCCTTATTCACATCAGCTTTTTGGAGAGAGTTACAGGCAACATTGGGCACTAGAGTAAATTTCAGTATGACATATCACCCTTAAACAGATGGACAGACAGAGAGGGTTAACCAGGTGTTAGAGGATATGTTATGTATGTTTGTGATGGACCATCAGGTCAAGTGGGAGGAATACCTATATTTGGTCAAGTTCGCCTATAATAATGGGCATCATTCTTCTATAGGTATGTTGCCATATTAGGGCTTGTACGATAGACCATACAAGACACCACTGAGTTGGAACAGGATCGAGGATAGAGTATCTATTGGACCCCAGTTGGTCAAGGATATGGAGCAGTAGGTAGTCTTGATTAGACAACATCTTAGAGAGGCTCAGGATCGACAGAAGAAGTATGCAGATGCAAAGCGGGTTGATCATGAGTATATGGTTGGAGATAAGGTCTTCTTGAGAGTGTGCCCGCATAAGAGTCCAATCCATTTTGGAAAGGGCTCTAAGTTAGCGCCTCACTTTTTTGGACCTTTCGAGATATTAGAGAGGATAGGACTAGTTGCCTACCGTCTAACCTTGCCACCTAACCTATCATGCATCCACGATGTGTTTCATATATCTGTTTTATGAAAATATATTTATGATGAGTCTCACGTGATAGATTGGGATGCCTTGTAGGTGGAGTCAGATGGACATCTAGCACTGGAGCCCATTCATATTATAGCTTGATGGACCCTTACACTTCGAGGCCGAGAACTGGACCAGGCTAGGGTCTAGTGGGATTCTTATGATGAGGTCACAGCTTCATGGGAGGAAAAAACACAGATGAGATCTCAGTACCTATATCTTTTTGATGAACTCCAGGAGGAAGTTCGTCCCTAGTGGGGGAGGATGTGAGGCTTCACCCCAACCCATCATAGCTCAGTTGATACACTTTTGATACATTGATACTTTTTGATTATCCTGACAAAGACTCGAGATATTATGTTTATGATGATGATTATATTGTATGGATTAAATTCTAATACGGATTAGACCTAGAACATGTGGTTGATTTTGATTATACATGTTTAGATAGGTGAATTGATGAGAAGATCGGATCATGATGAGACTTGATTATTTCATGGATGTTACGTCATGATGAGTGTGGAATTTTATTTTTTTAAACATTTCTGTATGAAAATTGTAATTAGGAATTTAATTTTGCTTATTGATTAATGTTCCTAAGTATGAATTGAATATGTATATTACATGTGATTTTATTATATTGGACTACTGATGCTCGAGTTTAGTGTGTAGGAAATAGAACCATGGAATCAGTCAGAGAATCAATAACCAACCATATGTGCAAACTGTAAAGCCAAGGTTGAACCTAATGAAGAGTTTTGAACCTCTTTGTTAAGTGATTTTATTTGTGACCGTAAAATTGTATGTATGTATTAGGTGTTTTCATTATGTAATTAGTGACATGCCAATGTTGTATTATGTGATTTTATAGTGTCACTTGACACTTGTTATGTGTTTATGTAATGACATGTTTACTAAGGTTGACAATGTAAACCTAAGCCTAACTGATTCATTAGAAACCTAATTAAACCCCTTGTTGGAGATACTTGCAAAGTTTCACCAATTTGATCATTTAGATTTAATTATTTTCTAACCACTTCTAGAGGCCAAAAAGAGATCCTAAGAATCAAATTTAGCAAAATCCAAGTACCTTAGTGATAAGGGTATGGGTTAGTAATGTTTTTAACACATCTAGAATCCCCTAGTGGCCTTGATGACCTATTTGATGACCCATTTTCCACATTCTACGAAAATGGAGTAAGTCTTGACCTTTTACCCAAACCCATACTCCTTTCCACTATGACATTTATGATAGGGGACAAGGAAAAGCCAAAGGACTTTAGGGTCAACTCTGAATTTAATGTAGGTGGGTGGGTAGAAGTTGGAGGTCTTTTTAGAGACCCTTGGTAGAATTAGTTGGTGTTCACCCACTCTCTACTTTTAGAGACATTAGGGTTTGGATGGAGAAAGTATAAGAGATTGGGCTCTTCTCAAAATTCATTTGCCATAACACATTGTGAAGGTTGGTCTCTATTGCCATGAAAGTGCTTTGTTTTGTTGCAAGTAGATTTGTATGTTTCTTTTCATTTTGTTGCATATGTGAAATATATTTGTATTGTTATTATGTAAGGGAATGAGATTTTGGGTTTGAATTCTTGCTTATGGTTTTATCTTTGTTTAGAATATGGGAGTTTTGTGAAGGGTGTGATGACATTACTCACCCTTGGATAGGGAAGATGTAGCTATGTATGGAGGAAATGGGTTAGTTGAATTCCATGATAGTGTAGAGTCTCTTCTCATGGAGAGAAGAGGGAAAAAAATGTAAGTTGTATGGGCCCTTGCATGCCATTGTATTTGATCCTAATTTTGGGGGAGATAAAGAGAAGATTGGATGGAAAGATATATGTGGTCTTAGCCTTGAAGACACATGTTATTTGTATGTATTATTTTGACATTCTCCTATATGGAAATCCACCTTCACCCCTTGTTATGGGTTCATGGTGAATCCATTTGTGCAAGCCTTGGAAGGGTGTTCTTTGTTGTTGTATTCATGTACGTGGATGTGTGATTGTTCCTGTTAGTTATTAATTCTCCTAGCTTGGGGTGGTCTCCTTGAGACATAGGATGGAAGGTGAGCTTCCCATGGTTATCCTCATGTATTTGCAAGTTTTGAATTCAAGATGATTGTATAAAAGTTTGGGAGAAATCTCTATTTTGGTGTAGTTGTGTGAAAGCAACTTTAATGTTGTATGGATATTCCTTTTGTATTGAGATTCATTTCTTGTTGAGTGTTGTAATGTTTATATTGAAAGCTTTATCAAGTAATATGTGAATATCTCTTATTCATTATGTAATAACTTTATTAAAGGAAGAAACATTGTATGCTATTCATTGATTGTATAGATCTTCTATCTTGAAGAGTGTAGTTGTATTTTGAAAGATTACCATAATGTAAATGAAGAATATTTAGTTTCATGTCTATTGTATTATATTCTTTAGAATAATGAAGTTAATCTTTCATGGTAGAATGATATCTAATATTGAAAAGAAAGACAATGTAATATTTTTTCATAGCATATAAAATCTTGTGGATTTATGAATCCTGTAATCTCTATAATGTATTTTATTGTAAGTTTTTAAGTTTAAAAAAAAAACACTCCATTCTTCCTTTGGAAATCTATATTTCATTTCAATAGGTTCAACATTCTACCTTAAAACCTTCATTGCAACCTCAATTCTTGAGAAGGAAAGATAAAATTGATAACAATAGTAAATCAAACAAGTTAGTATATTAATATAAAAATCAACTAATACTACTATTCAATTTATAGTTCACTTAGTGTATTGCACTAATAAAATAATTCTAATGCATACAATTAACTACTCCAATAACAAAACCAAGAAATCAATATGATAGAAGCGAAAACCAAATAATATCAATGACACTTCCTAGATTTTTAGAGCAAAAATGCTCTCTAGAATTCGTATGGGAGGGGAAATAATTATCTTTGCCATAGAGAATATTTCCTTCCCAAGATTCTTTTCCTAAGTATACTAACTCCCTAACATAACCTTGCTAGGGAAAAACATATTGTTAGTCCACAAAATACCTCTTTGATTAATATGCTATTCAATTTGTTTGCTCCCCTTTTTCTTTTGTTCTGCTTGGTGAATGCTCTTGCTTCTGTTGCTCGGTGTCTGCAGAATTCTTGGCTTTGTTATTCAGCTTGTATGATCATATCTACATGAAGAATTCTATCTTCACCATAATTATACTCAGTATTCCTCTCTTCATAATGAATTACTTGTCTTTTTATATAGAAGTATTTTCATCGTTCAATCTCCTTGTTTTCATTGTAGATCACTTTCTTGATCCACAAAACTAGATATTCTTGCTTTAATCCCATAAAGATTTTCTTTAGTTTTATTCTGTAGATCTCTCCTTAATAACTACACTTTAAATCTCTTCCATTCTTTAGTTTAACTGATCGTTAGAAATAAAGCAATCAATCTAATTATAGCTCCTGCCAACTAAGTCTTTTTGTCATTCTTTATCTTCAGTTCTGATCGGTGATTGACTTCAGTTATGCTCGATGACCACTTTAGTTAACTTAGTGACCACTTTAGTTAACTTGGTGACCACTTCAGTAATGCTCGGGCATCAACTTTAGTTCACTCGGTAACACTTTCTTGGGTAATACTATTTGTCGGTGTTGTCTATCCGTCAGGCAACACTGTGAACTATTCTTCTCGGTATACACTGTGAACTTCTCTATGTTCTATGTTCATCGGTGTGCACTGTATGTCAGTGTTTACTATCCCTCGGTGTATACTGATCTTTTATCTTTTACCAACTACATAAACTTCGTCTCTTCAAGTTCTTGAAGTCTATGACAATATGTGTATGATCAATCAGATTATATCAAGTTGACATCAATGAAAATATAATACATTAACTAATTTAATGTCTTGCATTTACTTTCTGCAGCTCGATGATCATCAACTTGTTATCTTCAAACATTCAATTAGTTATAGTTCATCACTTTCTCTGTCTTCTTGATATTGGGTTGGGGTTATGATAGTCCTCCCCTCCTAAATTTTCTTTCCCTCAAGCAATCTTAGATTTGGATGATCAAATATATCATCTCCTTCCCAAGTTTCATTTTTCATCGTCAAACTTTTCCATTTGACAAGGTACTCCTCAATAATCTTGTTCTTTAGTCTCTTTTCTTGGAGATTAAGTATAATTTATGGCTCTAAGATCAATTTACTTTCATCATCAAGTGGTGGCAGTTTTGGACATGGAATAATATGTTACCATGATACCTTTTTAAGGCAAGAAACATGAAATACGTAGTGTATTTTTTTGCTTGGTGATAATTCCAATTCATAAGCTATTTTTCCAACCTTTCTTAATACCTTATATGCCCCGTAGAACTGGGGTTTAAGCTTTTATGCTCCACTTATTTTGAGTGATGATTGTTTGTATGGTTGTAGCCTCAAGAAGACCAAATATTTGACTTTAAAGGTTTGCTCAGTCCTCTTCTTACTTGGGTATACATTTTTCTAGTTTTGTGCTTGGCGAAGATTATCCTTAAGTGTGTTCATGATGTCTAAATTTTGTTGTATGAAGCCTTTAGCTCCCGGGACATGACTTTTTGAGTAGATCAAGTCTCCAAATGATGTTGTGTACCCATACAATGACTTAAAAGTGATCATTTCAATAGACATGTGATGAGTGGTATTATAAAAATACTCTCCTAGATGAAGCCACTTAATTCATGCATTTCATTGTCTTGTAACATAGTTCCTTAGAGATCCCTTTAACCACTTGTTGACAATTTATGTTTGTCCATCAGTTTGTGGATAGTAACTGGTGTTGGGGGTTCACGCTTTTCCAGATAGTTTGAATAAATCTTGTCAAAATAGGCTAAGGAAGCGAGGGTCCTAGTTGCTTAAAATGTTTTTGGGTAACCCATGTAACCTGAAAATTTCTTTGAAGAATACTTCAACTACTTGGGGAACTTTAAATTCAAATGGGAAAGTGTTGACGAGACTTTGTGACCGGTCTCATCAACAGATGTAAGTTGTCACTGGGTACTGGGGTACCAGCCAACTTTGCCTACAAAGGTTGTCTGGGGAATAAAATATATGGGCCTTCAAGCACCCGACTGTCGGGTCTCGACAGTGCGGGAGCTAATTTGGGCGTGTGACTATTTTGTTTGGGGGGATAGCTAATTTTTGGCTTGTCTTCTCCAAGGATTTCGGTGAGTTGGGGTTTCTCGCAAGCATTTGGATTATAAAAAAAATTCAAAATCTATGCCAGGGTTAGAGTGTATTCATTCTACTTATAGTTATGCAAATACGTTTAAAACATCAACCATGCTCTAATGAACTATACTAAATACTGAACACATAAAGAACTAGCGATTCATACATATCAATAGCAAGGGGAAAGAGGTCGTTAATCTACTTAAAACATTACAGAAAAGGACATCAAAAACATACAGCACAAACAAACGTTAACTCAGAGATCAAGACACCAACAACATCATTGTGAGAATCCTTCCTTCTTCATTAACAGTTTTCCAGCATCACTGGTCTTTACGTCAATGGCTCCAAGAGAGCTATCTAGCTACTGAGAACTACTAAGAACTATCGAGCATTGAGCTCTGCAACTACAAGAAATGAAAATGCTGAAATGCTATTATTATGGACTACAAAATCATTAATTTTTTTGACCCTTGAAATGAGGCCGGACTTGTTATTTATACACATACTTGCCCTAAAGTTAACCTAATCTAACTTTACACTCAACAATAAAATATAATATTTGGTGGTTGGTACTACCTGCACAACTTACAAACACCTCAAAAAGAGCAGAGTTTTGACAGATCGGCAGGAGAAGACAAGAAGAAAGGATAGAAGAATCAGCCTCAAGAAGAGCGTCAGAGAGAGAATAGAGGAAATTTGATCTTTCAGGAGTTCAAGGCTACATGCCTCATTAATGCAAAAAGTGACTCACTGTCTTCGATGCACCAGGTAGTTAATGCTGGAGTGGCACCTTGGGAAGATCACATGTTAGGACCATCCTTCAAACTAACGTGCCTTGTTGGGGTCACCTACTTTCTGACACCCTTATTAACTGTTGGATAACGACCGGTCATTTTCGGGGAACCTGGACACGGGTCATCAATACAAAACTGTTGGGTTTGAAATTTTGGAGTCCAGGAGCTTGCGCTCAAAGAATAATGAATGCTCAAAATACACCCTACTGGAGATAATCCCTAGAATCTGGAGAACTTTACTGTCCTTTAATGTTCTTGAATGCTTCCAAAACTTGGTTGATACCATCTTCATCTATGTCCTTAATACTATTCCACCGGTCGCGGATGGCTTCAAACTTCTCTTCAACATCTTCAGCCATGTTACGGAATTCTTCTACCAATTTTATAGAGTCATGAGCCCGGAGCATCATCTTAGATATCCTTGATAGCTTTCCTCTGTCAAAGTCCCCGACAGATTGATACTGGGACTCCATCAGCTCATCATATTTACTGAGGACATAGTCCTTCGGGGAACATGTTTCGGTGGTGAAGGGGTTGACTTGTGACACCCTACAATGAATTCTTTGAATAGGTCCAATGGATACCAGACCACCATGAATTTCTCCCTTAGGATCGTGACCAGTTGCTTGCACACCTCAATTTTGAGGCCAAGTCTAGAGTACTGGGCTCGGAGGAATTTGAATGATTCCTCTCCCAAAATTTCCGTCTCTGTGAGGCCTCTTCTCTAGAGTTGATGACTTCATCTAACCTAGTATTCCAACCTTCATATTTCTCCAATTTTCCTTCCCATATAAAAATGGCATTGGTTACTTGGCCGAAGATATTTTTGGCCAAGTAAAGGTTCGAGAGTGATACATTTAAATTTTGCCTTACGACCCCTATTTTCTCGACAATCCACCCGTCCACAGCCTGTGCCTTCTTCTTCATGGCCCTAAGAGCATCCATGTCACCCTGCAGAAGTGGTGGTCTAGAGGTGGAAGCTTCTGGATGGATCTCAGCTAGGGGCTGTGTAAGCTCTGCTAGAAGTCCGGGGAGATTCTCATTTTTTTCTCTTTCATCTTTCAACTTATGGGCCTCTTTATCATACCAGGCCTCTACTACTGAGGTCACCTCTCATAGCAGGTCTAACTCTCCCTGCTTATCCCTCCTCCCCAAAGGTACCTCTGTGATTGTATAATATTCTGCTTGTACTGTTGTCACGTCTGAATTTGGGGGAGGTGTTGCAATTGTTGCAAATGTGCTTCCTCCTGGACCGGTTTGGAGGGTATGGATTGTCCGGGCCTTTTTGGGCCATCATCTTGGCCAGGGAGAGTGGAACACCTGTTGCTGCCACCAGGACCTTTCTCTTTCTATATTCCACTAGCCATTATGGCAGCTAAGGTGGTTTTGTTGCCAAGGCCTGAGTATTGGGACTCCCTTCAGAGTCCGGTGGTGCATTCTTGATATCTGCAATTTCATTGGGCTCTTTCTCCTTTTCTTGTTCCTATTCCCACTCTCTAGAGGCTTCTGTATCTTCTTCCCTGGTGGCGTCCTCATCCATGATGTCCGGGATCTCCTCTCCACTGGCATTAGCATCATCTATATTATCGGGGATTTCCCCATCCTTCTCAGCATCGGGTGAATCGACATTCATATCTTCAAGGTTTTTCCCCTCATCTTGCTGCTGTTGATGTTCTTCTCCAGCGTCATTTGCCAGGGCATCCTTCTTTATTGGAACATCCTCCAGAGGTGGTGAAGGTGTCTAGCCAATGTTTAGCATTTGGGCCACTAAGATCACCTCACCAAATATACTCTAGGGCACTTGGTCACCCAGAGTAACCAAAGACACTTGAAGTGTGACGGTTGGGGGTACGGTTGATCCCGTGGGTCCGGTTTCCCTAGTCGTCGGTTGCTCATCATTTTCTTTCCTTGGTTTTGTCTTGGTCTTCTGGGCCGGTATTTCCTCTTGCTCAGGTTCCTTCTGTGCTTCTTTCCGGACTTCCTACTCTGCGACAACTTCTTTCTCTGGGACTTCTTCTTTGGTAGGGGTCCCTTCCTTCTCTTGGGCAACAATTTCTTCCACCGCCTAATCTATTTCCCCATGCAAGTTCATAATCTCATCCATCCCAAAGATGTCATCAAAGTCATCATGCGAGGGAGAGATCTCTGATATATCATCTAGTTTGGGGGAATCCAAACTGACCTCTACTAGGGGAACATTGGGCATGCCAGGGCCCGTGTCTGCGCTTGGGGTAGGGTTTACATTATGCTTCTTCTTTCTTTATAATGGGGCCCCAAAATCCAGAATATTTGTAGACTTCCCCTCGACGAATGTCTGCCTGCTCATTAATGTTGCCAACGACAGGGATACCGCCAGGCGAGCGGATGCCACTGGAGTTGCGAGTAGACTGCGAGAAAGATGGGCACTTATCTTCTAGATCGTCAGTCTCGACGCCTCCATCTATTCATGAATATGTGCCATCACGGGGAGCAGACCTTGGGAAGGCACTTGGGCCAAGGCACTTTCTTTCTCCTTCCCCTTTCTCTTGCTTGGTCCCGCAGCTCCAGAGGTTGAAGCAGACCTCCACACAATTGGGCCCTTACGGGTGCTCCTTGGACACATCTGCTCAAAGTACTTATGACTATTATCTATAATGGGGTGGCACACCTCTTTAATTGTTAAGTTCTCTTGGTTTCCGCAATCCACCGAAGGGAGATCCAATTTGTTGATCCCCTGCTCTTTATATGTTGGGTCCTCTAGAGGCCCATTGTCTTTGAAATCTTTCGAAAAGCCCCAAAGGTTGAGGGCTTTCATCAAACCTTTTGACATGTGGGAGTGCTGTCAAGCCTAGAGATCAAAATTGTGCTAGCAATCTGCCCAAAAATCTTCAATATCATATTTATGTGGCGTGGATGCCCGGGCTAGCGCCTCCCTTATATTTTTGACTCGATCAAAATTGCTTCTAGTGTGGTGGAATTTTTCCAGTCCTAGACTCTTAAGTTCATTGTCGGCCTCCATGGCTACCGCAAGACTACAAGAATAGTTCCCACAAACCATCAGGAACAGAATTGATACGACCTTTTTCAAGGAAAAGAATGTGTGGATCTCCAGGATTTGCCTGCAGAACTCCAAAAGAATGATCTTATCCCCGCAATACCTAAGGAGTAGGTAGGGTTTCCCAGATAATCTAGTCACCCAAATATATGTATGTTTCTCAAATTGAATGAAATAATTTCTGTAAGTGCTTACCAGGTTCATTGCCTCTTGCGACAATCGCTACCCAGTGTCCCGAGTAAGTGTCAAAATGTTATGGTAGATGAACACGTTGTTTAGGGAAGTTAAGTTCCCACTGAACCTAGGGATAATGTTCCCATGGAACCAACTGGCCGGGCCCATTCCCAAGAATGCGCATCGCTGCAAACCTTGAAAAGCAAGTCTCTGTTGGGCCAGTGCCCACATTACATAGGATGTCATGTAGAATTTGGAATTCTAGAGGACACTCTTTAGCTCCGCATCTACATGGTTGGTGATGATAGCCGCCCAGTTGAAGGTTTGACTATGGGTGGTGATGTAGTAGAGAAAGTAATACATCCATGTCAAAAAGTCTCGGGCATGGGGCTCTCCAAAGAGCCTGCACAGAAATATGATTCTCGCCTGAATACATTCTTTAAAGTCCCCGAGGGGAATCTCCAGCCTCATCTTTTTATAGTCCCTCCTTGGGGACTTCAACTAGTGAGTGTTGAGATGTTGTCAGGAGAGGAGGGACGCTTCCCTAAACTCCTTCAGTGACGCAGATCGGGAGAGAACAATGGATCCCTTGAATTGGGGGATCCCCAGCCCCGAAGTGAAAGTGGCCGCATCCAAATTGATGATGGGTGTCAGGTAGTGTAGTGGTCAGGGATTAGCAAGAAAAGAAACCTGGGTGGGAGCGTTGTAGAGCATTTCCATTTGAACTATCAGCTCCGGTTCTTGCACCGAGGAGGGAAAACTTGCGGCCTTGATAATTTTAGAGGAAGCCATGTATTTTTCTATATCATCTCCGGTGGTCCTCTGTTGGTATATGGCTTGGACCAAGCCCTGCATTTTAGCCCATAGTCCAGGCTCTATATCTATTATTTCTTGCAGCTCGGAGTCCACCTTGGACCCCACAAGAGCACCCTCCCTCGGGTATTTGGAGGTTAATGGTAGTTTGGCCAACATCTTCTTGGCCTTAAAATTTGTGGCTGCCCGAGTGGAGGTACTTGGAAGCTCCGGACTATCAAGAGGAGTTGTCACTTCAGACATGTTGATCGGATTATCTACAACCTGCAAGAATAGAGAACCATCAATACATAATATGATAAAAATACAACCTTTCAGGGACTTTGGGGAATTCACCACCATTTCACACTTGCTCAAAAAGTATTAGTATGCATCAAAATCCTGGAATATCAAAGTTAACAAGGATTGGATTCTCACCAATGCCCGGAGGTCTAGGATATTAGTTTAAGTGTCACAAATGGGATGACGACGTAGGGACTTCTCAACACTTGAAGTTTGGAGAAACTAGCCATTGTCGATATGACCGACAATGAGCCATACTCAGCTGACATGGGTCATGACGTGGCCGCGTGATAGACGGTGTAAAGGCTCTTAACGATGACAAGTGGGATGACACAAGGGAAATGAATGCCAGATGGGATGGGTTTTGAATGCTCATTTGTGAGAAAATTAATCCCACCATTAAGATGACACGATAGAGGAGAGAGAAAGCTGCCATGTCTTGAACGAGCGAGGTGCCAAGTTCAAGCTAGGCAGGTGCCATGAGGGCGAGCTCAACAAATTGGGTTAAAATGTGAAAAGGGCACAACGAGGTCACCATAAACAAGGAGGATATACATGAAATATACAAATTTATAAAGGGTCAAAGCACAACTCAAGGGTCAACCCGAAGGACAAGCTACATAACTATTTACATGCAGCTATAGAAATGTACAGGGATATATACAAAATTTAAAAAGTATGCACAAGAATTTTATACTAAACTTACAACTGCACAGAGGGCAGATGACCCTCTGGCAGAGCCATCCCAAAATGAGAGGCGACAACAAGAGCTAAAACCATAAACGAAAACAAACAGAATGAGAACAAAACCAACAAAACAAAATAGAAGCAAACCAGAAAACACGAAGGAAAAGAGCCAGAAAGGCCTACCTAAAAACACATAGAATGCGAGAAGACAAGCACGGGAGGCGCTCTGCAACTGGTTCACCTTGAAATGACCACGAATGCACCACTTTTTACTGTTGTTTGAACGTTGTTAAATACTGAAAGAAATTCACACTTAATTGATTTTGGTCGCCTTAACCTCTCTGGAAATCACTCTGAGTATTTTAATCATGGTAAATGTGAAAGTGACAGGTAAAACTCATTTATACCCCTAGGGTAAAACATACCACTTTCTTTTCCCAAAATCTAGAAAAAGGAAAACCTTTGGACTTCGGGCCGGGGGATTCCATGCAGTTATCCCCTCTAACAAAAGAGGAAATAGCTACAAAGAATCCCGGAGTCTGGGATCCGGCAAGAACAAAGAAGACCAAAACACTCTGGGACCGGGTCCCGGAGGAGGGATAACCAAAACCAAAAGAAAAAAACCCCTGCGGAAGCAAATCCCAGAGGGAAACAAAAGGAAAAAAAAAAAAGAGAAACCAAGGAAAAGAAAAAAGCGAAAAGGGGTACCCAATATTTTTCTCACAAAAATATAGGAATGGGTATGCAACGCATAACAAATGATGACTATCTTGGATGAATGCCTTAGCGCATTCAAGAACTACATAATCTCTAGTTAGCAAAAATCAGAACTTATCTTTACTTGGAGCATTCTTCTTGCAAAGTGCGAGGTGTTTGAGAAAGTCTGACTCATCATTGATTCAATCTTTCGGTCTTTTGTTAGCTTTGAAAGAAAACCAAGCTGATGACCTCTAGGAGGAGAAGAGAGGGGGCAATGGGTACATCAAACCAAAATCATCATATCTTTCACATTCCCCTAGATACCGAAGTTCTCTATTCTTCAGTTCTTTTCCTTTCTTTCTTTTCTTTTAAAGATGGGAAGATGGTACTTCTTTCACCGTGAACCTTAAGCTTAGCTAATTTTCACAGCAGTACTTATTTCACCTAGCCACCCATTTTAAATTGTTGAATAGGAGAGAATGTTCCAGACCCAGGATATTTTATGATTTCTAGACTTGGCCAATAACTAGTGCGATCGATCTGCTCTCAAGGATCAAGCGTTTACTTGCTTCTTTGGATTTTTTGTAAACTAATGTTTGGACTTCAAGATATGAATCTGACAAAGATTAACCACAACCTTTTACCATATGCACAAAATAACTCTGGAGTGCGGACCAATTTCACCATGCTAACAATAGATTTTGAATTCACCAGAATGCATAAGGTACCATTCCAAGGACTAGATGTTAAGCGAAGCATACCTGTCTATAAGAAGAAGACAACATGCTAGGAACCCAGGAAACAAAAGAAAACCCAAAAATGAAAGCAAGCAAGAAAAAGGAAGGCTGTCCCAGAGGATGACCGATAAACTATTTACAAGGTATTCCAAAGGAAAATTGGGAGAGATATTTACAAGCAGGAAATTTACATAAAATACAACTTTGGGAAAACTCACCACCTATCTCATTCAAAATAGTCCTTAAGAAATTGTCCATTGATAGGCGATGGGACAAATTCTCCAGTCATAGTACTGAGGTGATAAGTATTTTCCCCACAAATCTTAGATATCAAATATGGTCCAAGCCAGAGACGTTGAAACTTAGTGTGATTTCCCTTCTTTTCTCAGGCCTTGTCCCACAAGAGGAATAGGTCTGAAATCTGAAAGGCCTTATACTGGGATCTTTGATCATACCATCATTTTACTACTGCTTGGTGACGTGCAAAGTTTTCAAGGGCTGTGTCTCTTTGTTCCTCCATTCTCACCAAATTTAGAATATGAACTTCCACGATTTTATCCCAGTTATTGAATTCCTACATAAAATGCAAAACTAAGATTTGTAAGTTGATGGATAATACTGGATTTTGGCCATAAACCAGGTGAAATAGGGAAGTCCCTAGTGATGACATATAACTGATTGAATGTTTGATAATGTTAAGTTGAAGATGATGCAAGACATTAAATCAGTTAATGGTTTGTATTGTCATTGATGTCAACTTGATATCATATGTACGATCATGTACATAATGCCAAAGACTTCAGAGATTCAATGGAATAGTGATTATGCTTTTAACAATGCATAAAAGTCAAGTATTCACTAAATGACAGACAAGACCGATGGAGTGCACACCATCGGTAAAGGCAAAGAAAAAGCCACAGTGATACTTGACGAGAAAATGACAGCGTTTCTCGACAAAGAAAAATCATAGTGATACCTGACGAGTAAAATCCAATGATGCCCAACAGATGGAGATCCCGAAGCTAACTGGAGTTACACCAATGGAACTGACAGTTGTCACCGATGACTAATTGTAGAGTTGACCGACAGAATAGAGAGTTCAGAAAATGACAAAATATCTAGCTGGCAGAGCTTAAGGATAGACTTAACTGATTTTTTTATCTGTTTTATTCACCCAGAGTTAAGTAATTGATTTAAAGAATATTTGTATAGTTGGCAAGGAGATAACTACGAGATAAATCAGGAGTTAAAGCTGTAAATTAGATTGGCTGGATTGTTTTTCATGCCAAGAATCAAGAATCAAGAATCAAGAATTAAAGAACATCATGTCTATATAAGAGACAAACATAATTCATTTCCACAATCATAAGAAATCACATACATGGAAGGGGAGTGAATAGAAATAGGATACTGAAGAGAAACTGATGAAGGATAACTTCATACAGTCTTGATCAATCAAGCTGAAGGAGAGCTAAAGAATTCTATAGACACTGACGAACAGTGAAGCATAGCATCAAAGAGAAGAAAGTGTGGAGCACAAAGAATTGAATTGATACATTGATCAGAGAGGTATTGTACTTAAATAGATTTGAAAATCTGCAATTCAAGTTTCATTAGAAACAGGTCATAATGTTTCAGTTTAACCATTGAAGCATCAAGTCTCTTAATAGAGCAGGACTTAATCATCTTCTATAATTGAGGTATATCCTAACAGATTGCCAAAAAGGTTGATTCATGAAAGTAGCATTGAAATTGCATAAATCCTATTGACAGCTTAAGAAGAAGGTTGATTCAAGGATGGTAGCAAGATTTTCCTAAAGCCTATTGACTGTCTAAGAAGGAGGCTGAGTCAAGGATGGTAGCAAAATAGATGTCAGATACTAAGTGACAACCTCTATGCATAAAATTTTCTAACAAGGTCACACCTAATAGTGTGTTTGTAACCTTTAACAGGGTTGGCTCCTAACAAGGCTCACTTCAAAAGAGTTAAAATTTGGGGTACCGGTCCCAGTGTTTTTTCTCTTAACAGGGTTTCCACGTTAAAATCTATGTGTTATGTGTGTATGATTTATTACTTTATTATTTTACATTTCACATATGCATTTTTGGATTGATTGGTATACTCTGCATATTTACTGAGTATTAGTAAATAGTTTTACTTCTTATCAATTATCAAGGAGAATAAGGATAGACAAGGTAAACTGACAGATAGTTAAATATTATAAGTATTTCATGACATGCATCTTGTAGGGACTTAATAATCTGAGGTGTATTGATTGGTGGTTAAAGATTAAAGGATAAATTTTTGAGGCCACTGATTCACCCCCCCTCTCAGTTATTACTAACAATTGGTATCAAAGCTTGTGTTCTTAGAAAGAAGGTTTCAAGACCTAAGTAAAGATCACAAGATGAATAGACGAGATGTGCCCAAGTTGAACAAAGACAACTTTGCTTCATGGCAAAGCGGGATAAGATTTCACTTATTAGGTATTGGTAATGATGTTAATCAATACTTAGATACTGAATATGTGTTTCCTACAGGACCATTGACAGTAGATCAATTGAGAGAGAAGCATGAGAATAACTGCATGGTTATAGAGCTTTCTTCCTCACTCTCTGATGCTAAATTTGAAGATGTCAAGGACTGCAAAACTACAAAGAAAATTTGGGAAAAACTGAAGCTTGTACATGGAGGTGATACAAATGTTCTGAGAGCCAAGGCAAAAAGCCTTAGAGAAAAGTTTGATGATCTACGAATGAAAGGAGAAAATATCACACAGTACAACACAAAAATAAAAGAAGTAGTCAATGCTATACGAGGTGTTGGAGGTACACTTGAAGAGGAGATAGTGGCAAGTAAAATCTTAAGAGCCTTATTGCCTGTATATGCTATTAGAATTTCTTCTATTCAAGTAATGAGAGTAGTAGAAAATAATATAGTTACTCTTGATAGCTTTATTGGTAGACTGATTTCATTTGAGATGAATAACTTTGACAATATAAGTGTCTTACCAAGTTTAGAGTGTACATTTAAGTCTTCTATGAAAATAAGCAAATCCAATCATAGATGCTCATCTAGAAGGGACAGTGAAAGTCAAAGTAAAATAGAAGATCTAGATGAAATAGAAGCACTTAAGGCCAGAAGAATACATAGAGGAAAAGGTAAATACAAAGGCAAACTACCACTTGTATGCTTTAATTGTAAAGAGATTGGACACTTTGTTGCAAGATGTCCTAACAGAAGAAAATATGATAGAAGCGATGACAGATCTTTTGAGAAGAAATATGACATAGGTGATAACAAAGATTATAGAGGTTATCGATAATCAGAAAGAAAGGATACCCGAGACTACAAGGATAAAGGCAAGAAGGCTAGCTACCTAGCTTCTTGCAAAGATGAAGATACTGACACTGAACCTGATGATGACATCGAGATAGTATTTGTAGCTATGAAGGATGATTCAGATGAAGATGAAAGATATGAAGAAACTGCACTCATATCTAAGGCTAGTAAGAATGATATCTAGATTATAGATAGTGGTTGCACTCACCATATGACCGGTGACAATGAAAAGTTTAACACTTTTGAATATTATAATGGTGGTACAGTAAGAATAGGAAATGATACACCTTGTCCAGTTGAAGGTAAAGGAACAATAATGCTGAATAACCTGATTAAATGTGAAAATGCTTATTGGGTAAAAGGATTAAATTATAATCTATTAAGTGTTTCCCATTTGAATAATTCAAGTCACAGAGTAGCATTTGAAAACAAGAAGGCAAAGATATTCAATGAATCAGGAAAAACTGATTGGTATCGATGAACAGACTAAAGGTAACTTATTCTATCTGAATGATACTGATCCCACTTGCTTACTGACTAGAAATGAAGACATATGGTTGTGGCACAAAAGATTGTGTCATGTGAATTTTGACAACATGATGAAAATAAACAGAAAAAGAAGTGTAAGAGGCTTACCAACGATGACAAAGCCAGACAACATCATGTGCAAAATTTGTCAAAAAGGTAAAATGACAAAGTCTAGTTTCAAAAGTAAAACTCATACATCTGATGATATTCTAGAATTAGTCCATACTGACTTATGCAGACCTATGAGGACAAAGATCTATTATGGAGATAGATATTTTATTCTCTTTGTTGATGATTACTCTAGAATTATGACAGTTATGTTTCTAAAAGAAAAATTTGAAGCATTCAAGATGTTTAAATGGTATAAGGCTATGGTAGAAAAACAAATTGGTAAGGATCTAAAATGTTTAAGATCAAATAGAGGAGGAGAATTTATATCAGATGAATTCACTAATTTTTGTAATGAGCATGGTATAAAAAGACAGGTTTCTACACCAAGAACACCACAACAAAATGGGATTGCTGAGAGAAGAAACAAATCAATAGTTGATTGTGTAAGAACACTGATGATAGAGAAGGACATCACCCAAATCTTCTGGAGGGAATTTGTCATCACTGTTGTTTATACACTTAACAGAGTACAATTGAAGGACACAAAAAAGACTCCTTATGAGCTATGGTATGGTAAAACACCCGATGTAAGTTACTTCAAAATATTTGGTAGTCAATGTTATGTCTTAAAGGATGATAGAAATGGAAAAATTGACACCAAAAGTGATGAAGGTATTTTTCTAGGGTATTCTACCAAGAGAAAATCTTTTAAATGTCTAATCAAGGCTTCTAACAAAATAGTTGAAAGTGCAAATGTGAAGATTGATGAATTTGTAGAATAGAATGAGCTAGAAAGCACAAAAGAACCAGAAGACTACAACAAGTTTGTATATTGTGAAGAACCCATATATCTACCTAAGCAACAGTGCTTAATTGTAGAATAACAGAATGTTGCAACCAACGGTCAGAATGTTGTTACCGACGGTCAGGATAATAATCAAGATAATGTGCAAGGTAATGAAGATCAAGCTAATACACAAAGAGTTGTACATGTACTTGCAAGATATGTAATAAGGAACTATCCAGAGGACCAGATCATAGGAGATAAGAAAGCTGGTACAAGAATAAGAAATAAGTCTTTAAACTCAAATTGCTTAATTTGTGAGTTTGAGCCAAAATCTGTCAATGTTGCACTAGGTAATGAAGAATGGATAAGTTCAAGGAATGATGAGATTGAACAGATTGAGAAGAACAAAACATGGTCACTTGTGCCAACACCAGATGACAAGAATGTCATCGGTACTAAATGGATATTCAAGAACAAGCTGAATGAGAATGGAGAAGTCACAAGGAACAAAGAAAGACTAGTATGTAAGGGGTATGCATAAGAGGAAGGTATAGACTATGGAGAAACCTTTGCGCCCATTTTAAGGCTAGAAGGAGTAAGAATACTACTTGCTTATGTTGCATATAAAGGATTCAAAGTATATCAAATGGATGTCAAGTCAGCATTCCTAAATGGAATACTTGAAGAAGAAGTATACATTGAACAACCAGAAGGGTTTGTAGATCTAGACAAGAGGAACATGGTATGTAGACTTCATAAATCCTTGTATGGATTAAAACAAGATCCCATAGCCTGGTATGAACGAATTCATTCCTATCTAATAAGTATTGGATTAATAAGGACTAGTGAAAATAGTAATCTTTATTTGAAAGAAGATACTGATGCTAACACTTTGATTGCTGAAATATTTGTTGACGACATCATATTTGGAGGCAATGATATGCTATGCAAATCATTTTCTTATGAGATGAGAAAAGAGTTTGAGATGTCTATGTTTGGAGAGATCAAGTTCTTTCTTGGTCTACAGATCATTCAACAAAGTGAAGGTATTTTCATTACATAGTCCAAATACCTCAAAGAGGTCCTAAAAATATTCAAGATGGAAGATTCCAAACCTGTTGGAACACCGATGGCTACTAGATAAAAATTGACAAAGGAAGACAAGATAACAGAGGTAAATCAGACTTTGTACAGATCAATGATAGGAAAACTCATGTATATTGTACACACTAGACCAGATATCGCACATGCAGTAGGAATTGTTGCTAGATTTTCTTCTAACCCTAGGAATCACATATGACTGCTATGAAAAGAATTCTAACATATCTGAAGAATACTGAGGAATTTGGCTTATGGTATAAAAGAGAAGGAAAATTTGAACTAAAAGTGTTTATCGACGCTGATTGGGCTAGAAATCTTGATGACTGAAAGATCACAACTAGAGGAGCATTCTTTATGGGTGACAGACTTGTCAAATAGATTAGAAAAAAGTAAGGATGCATCTCTCAGTCTACTACAGAAGCAGAATATGTTGTTTTTGTTGTTGCAAACAGCTCAAATATTACATGGATCAAATAGTTGTTGGAAGGTATGCATATGAAGATCTCAGAACCAGTGATTTTCTATTGTGATAACACCATTGCAATAAATATTTCCAAGAATCCAGTCACGCATGCAAAGACTAAACACATTGCAATCAAGTATCATTATTTAAGAGAACAAATTCAAGAAAAAGAGGTGATACTTGAATATGTGCAATCAAAAGAACAATTGGCTGATATCTTCACCAAGCCACTGCCCAAGGATACATTTCAGTACTTGAGAAAGAGACAAGGGGTCAAACCCTTGACTACCAGTCAGTAAAGGACTGAAGGCTGCATCAGCATATACATTATCAGTATATCATTCATGTTGATTCAAGTAAAAGATGAACTTTAAAGCTACATCTATATATAGAAAGGTATATATTAGAACCGAGCACCAGATCATATTGTTATATTGCTGATAGATAAGGGAAATTCAAGGAATATATTATGGATAGAAGAAAATAATTATTTGACATAAATGTCAGATATTTGTAAAATATTTGTTTGACATTGTTGTCAAAGGGAGAGAATGTATCCATATTATCACAAGAAATTATTCATTATCATATTACTCCAAATAGAGAGAGATCACATCCATAGAGAGAGAATTTGTATGAAGAAATCATATACAAAGGGAGAGTTGCTGACAAAATACAGAGACATCAAAGAAAAAGAACAATCAAAAGAGATAAATTGACACAAGAACAGAACACAACACATCAATATAAGAAACACAGAAAGTTACAAGAATCAAATCTAAGCTAACACAGAGCTTACCGGTGGTCAGACATTTTTATCAGTTATCAAAACAAAGTGTTTGGTAATGTGATGAATTTCAACAATTGTATTTCATATTGTATTAGAAATACTATAGTGTGATAATATAGTATGTTTCCATTAATGCCAAAGGGAGATATTGATGACATATAACTGATTGAATGTTTGATAATGTTAAGTTGAAGATGATGCAAGATATTAAACTAGTTAATGGTTTGTATTGTCATTGATGTCAACTTGATATCATCTGTACGGTCATGTACATAATGCAAAATACTTTAGAGTATCAATGGAGTAGTGATTATACTTTCAGCAATGTATAAAAGTCAAGTATTCACTAAGTGACAGACAACACCGACGGAGTGCACACCATCGGTAAAGGCAAAGAAAAAGTCACAGTGATGTTCGACGAGAAAATGATAGTGTTTCCCGATGAAGCAAAATCATAGTGATACCCGATGAGTAAAATCTAATGATGCCCGACGGATGGAGATCCCGAAGCTAACTGGAGTTACATTGATGAAACTAGAAGTTGTCACCGACGACTAACTGCAAAGTTGACCGACAGAACAAAGAGTTCAGAAAATGATAAAATATCTTGTTGGCAGAGCTTAAGGATAGACTTAACTAATTGTTTTATTTTTTTTATTCACCCAAAGTTAAGTAATTGATTTAAATAAGATTTGTACAGTTAGCAAGAAGATAACTACAAGATAAATCAAGAGTTAAAGCTGTAAGTCAGATTGGCTGGATTGTTTTTCACACCAAGAATCAAGAATCAAGAATTAAGGAACATCATGTCTATATAAGAGACAAGCATAATTCATTTATGTAATCATAATCAATCACATACACAGAAAGGGAGTGAATAGAAAGAGGATGCTGAAGAGAAACTGGTGAAGGATAACTTCATACAGTCTTGATCAATCAAGCTGAAGGAGAGCTAAAGAATTCTTTAGACACTGACAAACAGTGAAGCACAGCATCACAGAGAAGAAAGTGTGGTGCACAAAGAAATGAATTGATACATTGATCAAAGAGGTATTGTACTTAAATAGATCTGAAAATCTGCAATTCAAGTTGCATTAGAAATAGGTCATAATGTTTCATTTTAACCATTGAAGCATCAAGTCTCTTAACAGAACAGGACTTAACCATCTTCTATAATTGAGGTATATCCTAACAGATTGTCAAAAAGGTTGATTCATGAAAGTAGCATTGAAATTGCATAAATCCTATTGACAACCTACGAAGAAGGTTGATTCAAGGATGGTAGCAAGATTTTCCTAAAGCCTATTGACAGTCTAAGAAGGAGGTTGATTCAAGGATGGTAGCAAAATAGATATCAGATACTAAGTGATAACCTCTAGGTATAAAATTATCTAACAAGTTCACACCTAACATTGTGTTTGTAACCTTTAACAGGGTTGGCTCCTAACAGGGCTCACTTCAAAAGAGCAAAAATTTGGGGTACCAGTCCTAGTGGTTTTTCCCTTAACATGGTTTGCACGTTAAAATCTATGTGTTATGTGTGTATGGTTTATTACTTTATTGTTTTACATTTCACATATGCATTTCTGGATTGATTGGTATACTCTGCATATTTACTGAGTATCGATAAATAGTTTTACTACTTATTGATTATCAAGGAGAATAAGGATAGACAAGGTAAACTGACAGAAAGTCAAATATTATAAGTATCTCATGGCATGCATCTTGTAGGGACTTAATAATCTAAGGTGTATTGATTGGTGGTTAAAGATTAAAGGATAAATTTTTGAGGCCACTAATTCACCCATCCTCTTAGTTATTACTAACACCCAGGGCTGCCTTTATTCTAATAGGATCCACCCAGGGGGCGAACCTAAGCTTTTGGTGCCACTCCTGAGGGATTTGTTCTAACAGATGTTTGATTACCTCAAGTAGATTTTTGTTGGTAGATTCGGCCATACCACTACCCTGGGGGTAATAGTTGCTGGAGAACTTTAGGGTGATCTTTCTCTCATAGGTCCATTCAATTAACTGCACCAAAGAAAATGTTGAACCATTGTCACACACTATAGAGAATGACATTTTGAAATGGGTGACTATGTTTTCTTTCACAAATTTAATAACTACATCCGCCATGTTATTTTTGCAAGGGATCGCTTCAGACCACTAGGTACAATAATCAGTAGCAGTCAGAATGTACTGGTGGTTGGCAGATGAGTTGGGATTGATTTCTCCAATAAAATCAAATGCCCATTGGGTGAAGGGTATAACTTCAAATATTGGCTACAAAGGCATGACCGGGTTCTGCTCACAATGTGTCATTGTTTGGCAAGTGTGGCACCCCCTAACGTGAGTGTAGACATCCTTAAAGATGCAGGGCAAATAATACCCAACTCAGAGAATCTGATGGGTGGTGGCATCGGCTGAGTCATGCCTGGTTCCAAACTTTCCATGAAATTTTTCAATCATTTTTGCAGGTTGGTTTTTATTGACGCACCAGAGGTATATCCCTTCATAGTTCCTATGGAAAAGTGTTCCATTTTTATCATGAAATGTGCACTTTTTAGCTATAGGGCACGACGTGAAAGCCCCTTTGAGCATCTATTATTCAACAATAAGTATACCAAGTCAGTATACCATGGGTCTTGAGTGATGGACTCTACTATGTAAGTTTGGCATTCAACATCTGGAGTCCCTTCTGCCATCGCTCTACATAGTCCTTGACCTCGCACTATCTTCATGGGTTGCATTTCTAAATCATATTATTGGAGGATGGTCATCCATTTCCCCTATCGCTCACTTAGTTCACTCTGCAGGAGCAGAGACTTAACTGACTGGTCCGGGATGATAGCGTGCACTTTGCTCTGGAGAATATAATGACATAATTTCTTCACAGCGTGGGCTAGAGAAAAGGCCTGCTTTTTCAAAGGTGAATATCAGACTTCGGCGTTCTTAAAGGGGGAGCTCATAAAAGCTATTGGTCATTCTTCCCCTTTAACCTTCTGGGTCAAAACTGTCATGGCAGAATGCGGTGAAGCAAAGGAGTATATGTGAAATGGGAGGGAATAGTCCAGACTAGCCAAGACTGGTGCCTCCACAATCGTTTGCTTAATCTAGGTGAATGCCCACTTTGCTTCCAGACTCCACTCAATCTTCATTTCTTTCTTGTTGTCAGGCATTTGTAGATTCAGTAGTGCTTCAACTCTCTCAGGGTCAATGGATATACCCTTCTCGAAGATGATATGCTTGATCAGCTTCCCTTTAGTGACCTCGAATATACATTTCTTAGGGTTGAGGGATATTCCATACTGACGACATCTCTCAAAAATTTGGGCAAGTTGGGCGGAGAGATCACACATGTCCCAAGAAAAGATGGTCAAATAATTCATGTAGATGATTATACATCTGTTAACTAGGCCTTCGAATGCAATGTCCATAGCCTTTTGAAATGTCGCCCCTGCGTTGATCAGGCTGAAGGGCATCCTCTTGTATGAAAACATTCCCCATTTGATGGTGAGCTTCATTTTGTCTCTATCTTCATACTTAACCATGACTTGGTTATACCCAGAGAACCCATCCAAGAAGGAAATCATTTGGGAACCATTTTCGATTTACAATACCATATCCAACGAGGGGAGAGGGTGATTATCCTTCTTAGATACCTTTTTCAGATTGCAAAAATCCACGCAAAGGTGGATCTCGCTACTTTTCTTTCTTACAGGGATGAGGTTGGAAACCCACGTAGTGTGCCAGATAGGATAGATAATCTGGGCTGATAGCAGTTTTTGAACCTCCTGATGAATTAGAGGTTCTATTAGTGGGTTTACTGGTCTTTGCTTTTGTTGAAAAGGCTTAGCATCTAGTTTTAGTGGGATGGTATGGGTCATGATGGATGTGGCATAGGTCTTCAGATCTTCATACCCCCATGCAATTACATCAATGTATTCTCAGAGAACCACGAGAATCTTCTCCTTCTCCTCTGGGGAGAAGGAGGTGCCAATGCGTACCAATTTTTCTTCATCAGCCTGGCCAATGTTGACTTTTTAAAATTTTCCTCCCTCTAAGGAGGATGATATCTTCTCCTGGCCTCGAGGGTCTGAGTCAAAGATACATTCAAGAGATACCAGCCCCTTAGGGATGGTGTTGGTTGGTAAGTCTATGATCCCATCATCTTCATTACATTTCCTGGTATTGTCGTGGTCTCTTTCCTCCACTATCTGATCCTTGAAGATGCCAACATTGTCCATGAAGGCCAAAATATGTTGGTCATCCTCAAAGACCTAAAAAATGAGTGATATTGTCTGGGATGGATGGGGTGGGGACCATCTCAACAAAAAACTTCCAGATTTGTGAGCCAGCCATTGGATCAAGGGTGCTAACAGATACAACAAGGGCATCCGGAATGTAGTTGTGTTTCCAGGGGATGAGTTAAATTCCAAAGGCATCAAAATGTTTGATGATGCTCCATGCTCGGTTTTGGTATGCAGACAAACTTTTTTCATGACAAGTATATTGGCTCCAAACCTATTTTATGATCAACTCTGAATCACCCATTGCCCGGAGGTGGGTGATTCCTTTTCTTAATGTAAATAGGAGTCCAAGGACTAGGGCCTCATAATCTATGACATTATTTGTGCAGTTGAACTATAACCTGTAAGATGCAAGGAAGGATTTCCCCCGCAGGTTGATCAATTCCACTCTGGCCCCACAGCCTTTATTAGACCAGGACCCATCAAACTTCAGGGTCCACAAGTCATTTTTCATTTTCTGGGGCTGGGAAGGTGAAGTGGCATTTGGATTGATTTTGGGAAGGTTGGGAGGAGTTTCCTCCATCTCTGAGGGCGCACGGGTGAGGTTTACCTCCAGAGAAGCCTGTGGTTGGGATTCCTGGACAAGAGACACCTTGGGTTTACCACCAAAACGATTGTTGGGCCCAGGAAAATCCACTTTGTGTTCTTTCTCCTGGAGGACATTGATATGGCGGATAGCAGCAGCGATACAAGGCTCACAATCTATTTCAGAATGTTTTTGATAATGCACCCGACACCAAGTGTCGGACAAGAGTGTAGTAGGAGTTGCTATAATACCTTGTGAGTTAACCTTACCCCTCAATTTTTTGTCTAGGTCTTGAATTCTCTGGGAAACTATGGGATACTCCCCGGGGGTGAAATCAAATGTGAGGATCTCTAGAGGTCGATACACCCCCCGGGAATTCTTAGAGAAAAGGACTTCATTCACCCTCCCAACTTTGGTGAGGGTCTGCTTCATCCTGGATCTAGTTAGACTGCCCCTCCCAGGGGAGCCACAAATGGGAGAAGTTGGTGGAGAAATACCCATTAAGGGCCTTAGACCAATTCTGGCTTAGAAAAATCCCATAAGTTTCGGGGATGTCCACCACTTGGATGTCTATTATGCTTGATATCTAGGGGTCTTGGATGAGCTGAATTCGGACGTTCTTCAGCTCACCTACCATTTTTACTGCAGTTTTGTCCATCTGGACTACTGTGCCTTTGGATGGAGTGGGAAAGAGTCTAAGCTTCTGGCATATAGATAAGGGCATGACGTTGCCCGAAGCTCCAAAGTCTACTAATAAGGCCAAATTATTGCCTTTATTTTGTATAATTTTGAATACTTTGTTCTAGTTTTTGTCAATACATTTGAGAACCTAGCCAGTCAAAACTTGTGATAAAGTCCAGATAGAACTAATAAACCATGGGTAGATGTTTGTGAAATATTTTGCTAATATTGTACATATAGTGTAGTATTTCATAAAACCATCAAAATATATGTTCTAATATCTGGATATTTAATTTGATTGATCTTGTTGCATGAATATTTCCGCATCATAACTAACTTGACAGGAGAGAAAGGAGCTGGAGAGTGGTCGATAGCATTAAGGGAAGACTATTGAGGACCAGCTACGACAGAGTGATCATTACAGCACCAGGAAACAATGCTGTTACATTGGAGCCATTATTCCAGGACATAGGGATGTAGTGTGCCTATATTCCCTCTACACTTTATTATGTTGAACTGGTCATCCAACCTTTATTACCCACACTGCAAGCTGTTGCATTTCCATCTTCTTCTCTGGCATGTTTTCAGCAAAGATAGTTTCTTTTTTGTTTTGTAATAAGTGTTTGATCCTCTATGTATAGGATTTGGACCGATAGTTTGAGGTTAGCTAGAAAAGAGAGACATAAGTTTTTGGAAGAAAATTGTTATACAACAATCTATTTCAAGTTCCATGTATTGTTTCTATGTAATGAGTTTTTAAAATATAATGAAGTAGTTCTTAGTTTACATTCTGTGTTAATAGTTTAGCAGAAACTGACCAAGAGGGCCCACTTGGGAGGTGGAATAGGTTAGAATAGAATAGATTTCATTTCTAGCATTTCCAGTATTTCAGATAGAAGTTACAATTTCTTCCTGCGGCATCGTACCTTGTGAGTGTTCTTGCAGCATCTGCAAGAATAGTTATAATGGATGTTCTAGGCTAAAAATATAGGTTTAAGTAGAGTTGCAATTTCTAGCATTCATTTCAGTAAGGAGATAAATGTATTCTTTTCCTGAAGCACTAGTGTAGGTTTCTTTTATGCATTTTTACCTTCCTGTAGCATAAGCAGAATGACTCCTTAAGGAACCTAGTGCACATATCGTGCCAACTATTTCAAGTATACGTCCCTGGGTTGACAAGTTAAATGCACCTCATAACGGGAGAAGTAGTCCTTAGATTGAATAAACCATTCCTAAGAAAGGCCTTGAGCATGATTATTTCACACCTATTGTGAGGCGGTTCATTTTTGGTGCCGCTACCGGGGATGGTGTCAAGCTAGGAACATTTTTGAGTCATTTTTTTATTCTTATTTTTTAGATTTGTATCTCTAAAAATTGCTTCACAAGCGTGAAGAACTCAATTGCACGCATCGAAGAGAAAGGCGACAAGATGAAAATGACAAATTTCTCCCAGTAGAGTTTGCTAATTTGAACGAGGAAGTTGAAGAAGTTGAGTTACCCTTTGAAGATGCAAGCCCCGACTTTCCTGCAGCATCTTCCTCCAGAGTAGAATCACTTGATATAGGCAGCTTCTGACCTTTTGCAGAAATCTTGGCCAGCTTTCTAGATAATTCTGGCCCAAATCCACCTATTACTAACAATCCAGTAGCTAATGCTCCTTTCCAGCAGCAACCCCATAATCAAATACCTCCAGTAATGGCACATCCTAGTTTCCCATTTCCTCTCCCAAGCCTTATAAACAATGCTAATCTCAAGAATATACCCACATCTGGTCTCCCGAAGTTTTATGGTCTTATAACGAAGGATCCTGACACTTTCTTGTTTGAGTTTGACATACTCTATCGAAGCTTTGACTATAATACCGATGTCCATAAGCTCAAGTTGTTTCCTGCAACATTGAAAGAGTCAGCATTATGATGGTTCATGGGCTTAGGAGCCAATGTAGCAGGTACCTGGGATGAGATGCGGATGTTGTTTCTGTAGAAATATAAAAATTGTTACAAAGGTAGTGACCTAAAAGGAGATGATATCTTTAGGATGTCTCAAAAGGAAGATGAAACATTGGAGGACTATGTTTCATATTTTTTGTACACAATGTAGAAGAATCCCCAGCATGTACTGGCAGAGGATTCACAAAAACTAGTCTTCTTGAGGGGGGTAAATGACAACTGTCTAGAAGCATTAGACTTGATGGCTGGTGGAGACAATCCCAATCCTCTTGGGATGACCTCAAGAAAATCTGTCAAAACTACTCAAGGTCAACTGTGAAGAAAGGCAGAGGATACCGGCCCACAGTCACAAAAGGGATTATTTCAAGCATTTCAAAGCTGGAGATATCCAATTTTCTCGCAGATTTCAAGCAAGATATTATAAATGATGTAGCTACACATCTTGACACAATGACTGACAAGAAGAAGCATGTAGAAGCTAAAACACAATTGGCTGAGTACTGTCCACACTACTGCAAATAGAAGAAATATTGTGGATGTAAGCTGGTAGCAAACCTGGAAAATCAACATTTGCCAATTGACTACATGAAGATAGAAAGAGACAATGATCAAGTGTTCTTCATTTCTCAACATCGACCATAGGCTTCACGACAAGGTATGCCACAAGATCCTCTACAATTTTCAAATTTTAACAATAATTAGTGGCAAAACCAAAATGATCAAAACACTCCTCAGTACTCTCAACCTCCGTGGCCAAACTAGCAAAATAACCAGTGGCCAAACCAGCAGAATAACCAATGGCCTAACCAACAAAATAACCAATGGAAAAACCCACAAAATAATCAATGGCCAAATCAGAAAAATAAGTAGTGGCCTAATCAACAGAATCAATGGCAACCACCGCAAGGAAATTGGCAGAAAACTAATCAATGGAGGGGGCCTCCACAGTGGCCTAACCAAAATTCTGGCTGTCTACAACTACCACCTCCAATACAACCACCTACAATAATGCCACCTCCTACAGCAACTAATGCTAATCCAAAGCCAACCTAATTGCCTGCTCAACCACAGCTAAATCCAAACAACAAATAGTAGCAGCAGAAAATGTACACTACTAACACTTAGCAGTGCCCTACTTATTCATTAGAGATAGCTGATATCCATTTGAGGTCCAGCACCACATTGCCTACACCTGAATATCCTATTATCACAGAAGTTGCAGACACTCCTGCAACATTACTTCTAGAAGCCAAACTTCCAAATACCAGCCAGCCAACTGATATATCCAATAGAACTACTGTCCACACTTCAAATCCACCCTTTCCACATAGGCTAAATAAAGAAAAACCTATACCCCAAGAGGAAGAAAAATTTGATATTATTGAGCAGCTGCAAAATATGAATATTCAAATCCCTCTATTCCAAGCTATCAAAGATATACCTCTTTATGGAAAGGGTATTAAGGAAGCATGCGTTAAAAAGCCAGGACAGAAGAAGAAAGACCCTCAAACAGTACATGTTGTAGGGAAATTAGTAGATATCATGTTAGGAAAGGTGGTAATACCAAAGTATTCAGATCCTGGTAGTCCAGTAGTCAACCTGATAATAAATGGACAGACAGTGAAAAATGCTCTAGTTGATTTGGGAGCAGCAATAAATGTGATGACTAAAGATATAATGCATAGGATAAGCATAGAAGGCTTGAGAAAAATAGCCACAGTATTACAACTTGCTGATAGTTCAACTATTACTCCAGAGGGCCTCATAGAAGATGTGATAGTAACCTTAGATTCATGGGAGTATCCTGCTGATTTTCTTATCCTATCACCTAAAGTAAACTTTGCTGGCTATCCTATAATTTTGGGAAGACCCTAGTTAGCCACCACTGATGCCAAAATTAATTGCAGATTAGGCAGTATGAAAATTTCAAATGGTCAAGCCATAAGGAAGCTAGCCCTAAATCCTCTTGCCCAACCCCAGCCAGACTTGGGAGAACCTATTTGGCCAGACTTAGGAGAAGAGGAGGAAAAGCTGAATTCAGTAGCCCAGCTCATGATGTTGCATAGGCAATCTTTTCTAAAGATGCAAGAGGAAGATGATGTGATACAAAGCATTCTTACCAATGAATGTATTGTGGCTAAAGATGTTTCAGAAAGTTCTATTTTACAACTATG
>MU224432.1:4407082-4430768 GCA_018584345.1 Thuja plicata | reverse complement strand
GTTGTGCATTAGTGCCGAAGAAACCCAGAAAGGGAAAGACAACTCTATTACTCACCATGCCCTGATTAAATTACTCATAGAAAGATCTCTTAGGGATGCCTCCCCTATGACATGGGCAGAGTTCATCCATCATGAAACCCTTCAGCCTCAAATTGCCCCTAATGTGCAAATTAGCCAAGATAATACAGTTTCCCCTGATCCAGTTGCCGAACAAAATACCCAAGGGGCAGAAACCAAAAATTTACAAGAAAATGTGCCTTTAACCGCTCACATGAGCAATATACCTACTATTTCTTGAACCAAAGGAAAATGGAAGTTAGTAGGAGAAACTTTGGTTCCTGTAGCTCAACGATAAAATCCTCAAGTCTCAAGAAAGAAGAAAATAAAATCAGTTCCTGCAGCCACTACTCCTGCAGCAGAGAAAACAAAAAGGGTTAGTAAGAAAAAGGTCGTAGAAGTTAAGGAAATCCCTATAAGAAGAAGTTCTAGGATGAGAGGGCAGATTCCTAAAGCACCCACCAAAAGTCAGATTGCTTCACCCAAATAATTTGAGGAGGAAACTCCTATTCATATTGTTCCAGATGATTCTCTTAGCCAGTTTGAGATCCCAGACATTCCTCAAAATCTGGATGAGGGTGTGAAGATGAGCCAAATGTATGTCAAAATGACCTAGGATTTAGTCATCAGGATGTTCCAAATCATGAGGAAGAAACCCCTATAACTCACCAGCTGGCTTGCACAAGAAATGCTTTAGTTTCCTATAAGCGAACTTGGTTAATAAAATTCTTAGAGCAGTTATGGAGAGAACAAAGAAAGAAGAATAACCAAGATGAAAATAGTGGTCCAATTACTCTGCAAATGCTTCTCTTCCAATTATATAATAAGCATGTGCTGACAACCACTCTATAAGGAGAGGAGAAAAAGAAATTGCAGAAAGTAATAGCAGAACAAGGAGAGGAAATTGCAGAATTGAAAGACCAGTTGGCAAGACAGAAATAGAGAATGGAACATGCCCTTAAACTGACTGACCAGATAATTGCTTGTAGACCTCCACCTAGGGTCTATACCATCTATCTCAAAGAATAATTCCTCCTATTTTAGTTGATGATGACCCTCAAAGATATAAAAGCAGATTTCAAATCAGCCCAGGAATTCTACGATTTATACCAGACACTTCCATCTTGGCAACAAAACCTACTCTGTGAGTTGTATGTACATAATTTCATCATCCTAGAAGAGACTGAATGCAATCCCCTGCCCTATATAGGGGATATACACCTAAGGGCCCTGATGTCATGGATGCACAACAAGGCTAACTATGATAGACAATTGGAGAATTATAGAGAACTTGAGAAAATAGAACCCCTACCCTTAAGAGCAGAAAGAAGTCAACTAGAAGTATTCCTGAGGGATTGGTTTAGACTGACATATGGGAATGTTAAAAAGGAAATCAGAGATAAAAATTTTAAACTCAGAGCAGATGTGTATGTAGAATATGACAACATGCCCTATTTTTTCTTCCAAAGAGCCTTAATCGGTGCCAGAAGTAGATGGGGCAGATTATCAGAGGTATTCAAAAGATCAGAACCACATAGCCCCATTAACCTTGAAGCAGCTATACACCGGGCACCAAAATACATAGCACTGGGTAGGCAAATCAGGAAGGAGCTCTGGTGTCCACTCACAATGCAGTCGCCTATGCTCCTTTGGCCCTTGTATGATATCAACACTACCAGACTTGACAGGCTGCAGGAAGATCACAGAAGGGAAGTTTGAGAAAGAAAAAGAGGATTCTACTACTCCTTCAAAAGCCAGAGGCAAGGAAGAAATGATGTTTGTGACTTTAGGTCAATTACCAGAAGGTGCAATGCTTGAGGACAAGCATTTGATTAACCAAGGGGTAGATGATAAGGCCAAATTATTGCCTTTATTTTGTATAATTTTGAATACTCTGTTCTAGTTTTTGTCAAAATATTTGAGAGCCTAGCCAGTCAAAACTTGTGATAAAGTCTAGATAGAACTGATAAACCATGGGTAGATGTTTCTGACATATTTTGCTAATATTATACATATAGTGCAGTATTTCATAAAACCATCAGAATATATGTTCTAATATCTGGATATCTAATTTGATTAAGCTTGTTGCATGAATATTTCCGCATCATAACTAACTTGACAAGAGAGAAAGCGGTTGGAGAGTGATCAACAGCATTCAAGGAAGACTGTTGAGGACCAGCTATGGCGGAGTGATCATTACAGCACCAGGAAACATGGCTGCTACAATGGAGCCATTATTCCAAGACGCAGGGATGTAGTGTGCCTATATTCCCTCTGCACTTTATTATGTTGAACTGGTCGTCCGAGCTTTATTACCCACACCGCGGGCTGTTGCATTTCCATCTTCTTCTCCGGCATATTTTCAGCAAAGATAGTTTCTTTTCTATTTTTTAATAAGTGTTCGATCCTCTATATATAGGGATTGGACCGACAGTTTGAGGTTAGCTAGAAAAGAGAGAGACAAAAATTTTTGCTAGAAAATTGTTATACAACAATCTATTTCAAGTTCCATGTATTGTTTTTATGTAATGAGTTTTTGAAATACAATGAATTAGTTCTTGGTTTACGTTCTATGTTAATAGTTTAGCAGAAACAAACCAAGGGGGCCCACTTGGGAGGTGGAATAGGTTAGAATAGAGTAAATTTCATTTCCAACATTTCCAGTATTTTAGATAGAAGTTACAATTTCTTTTTGCAGCATCGTACGTTGTGAGTGTTCCTGCAGCATCTGCAAGAATAGTTATAATAGATGTTCTAGGCTGAAAATATAGGTTTAAGTAGAGTTGCAATTTCTATCATTTATTTCAGTATGGAGATAAATGTATTCTTTTCCTGCAGCACTAGTGTAGGTTTCTTTTATGTATTTTTACCCACCTGCAGCATAAGTAGAATGACTCCTTAAGGAACCTAGTGCACATATCGTGTCGACCATTTCAAGTATACTTCCCTGTGTTGACAAGTTAAATGCACCTCATAATGGGAGAAGTAGTCCTTAGATTGAATAAACCATTCCTAAGAAAGGCCTTGAGCATGATTATTCCAGGCCTAATGTGAGGCAGTTCATCTACCAAGTAGTTGTGTAGGTTATTCCCTTGTATGTTCAAACCTAGTAAAAAGGGAGGATCCTTTGTGTTTCCCCAGAAGATAGCCGCATTGGCATCGTCAAAATTGAGTCTTAGGTGGGAAACCGATAGCTTTTAGGTTTCCCAAGAGCTTCAAAAGATACTTCTTATGTTCGGTAAAATTCAGTAAAACCTTCATCAAGGTCATGGAGGTGGTGGTTCTTTCCAATGCCTTAGTGATGTCAAACCTCCCCCTGGGTAAAGTTGGCTTCCCTCGGTTGGGTCCTTAGCTTGGTTAGAGCCAGGCCCTTTTGGTGGGAAGGAGTGATCAGTTGTATTTTCTTAGGGAGGGGTATCTTTAGGATGTGTAGGTGTGTAAACTAGTCCTTTACCAGCCTGACTCTGAGTGTTGTAGGGAGTCTATGGGTTGGTGAAGGCATTGGCCTCAAAGGCTGGGATATATTCATCAAAGAACCCCTGTAATTCAGGCTCTTCTTCATCTTCCTTTTTTGTCCTAAAGAAGACAGTCTCACAGGTGAAGGCAGTGTGAGTAGGCTCTTGCGTTGATGTTTCTGGGGCAGTAGGTTTGATAGGCTGCTATCTGTCCAACTGGGAGATCGTGATGACCTTCTCTAGTGTGGCACAGTTCACCTTAGAATGAGAGTCAGTGTCATGCAATCTACACAAGTTAGTCAGGGGATGAATTTCTACGATCGGTGTGAAATGATTAGGTCCAGCACCACCCTGAGTGGTGTTTTGGTTCGGAGGAGGACCTATGGTGTTTGCATTGTTGTTCCATTGATGTTAGTCTGGCTGAGGCCCGTTGTTGTATTTTCTACCTCTAAAATTGTTATTTCATTGTCTGGAGAAGATATTCCCTCTCTAGGAATCGGGGTTGTCAGGGCGCGAAAGGCCCCACCTTCAGCTGTCTCATGTCCATAGTCAAGGAGGACACCAATCACCGAAGGGATTCAACCTCGATAGATAGCTGGGTGTTCACATCATAGTGTGACAGTTGTTGGGGTGGTTCCCAGGGAAAGCAGTAGCAGCTTCCAGAGTCAAGGACGATAATCCTCTAGCTGCAAGCGATTGGAAGAAAGGTACTTTGGAGGGTTGTGTCAATGGTTGTTGCATTTGCTACGGCTGGTTCCAGGGAACAAATTCCAGACCCGGTATTTTCTGGGTTTGTGATGGATATATGTACCAGGTCTACTAGTCTATCAGTGGTGGTGGGGTCATGGCCATCGCTGGAGCACCCATCACCTGATTGGGGTTGTATCCCCCAGCGTAAGGAGTTCTATCGGGGATCATGTTGAATGGTGTACTCTGTCCAATCTTGCTGGGAACTTTTCTCAAACCGTAGGACAACTCCAAGGCTAGGTTGTAAACCTTCACCAGAGTATCCTGGTCATTTGCGGCGATGGTTCTCTAAAGGAGAGTGGAAATGAAAGGGTCCATGGCATTAAGATATGTTTGGATGGTCACGTCCACGGATGGGATGAAGGGACCCGTGCACCGCTTCAAGTCTCACTGAAATCGGTGGTTAAATATTGCGAGGGGTTCATTCGGTTCCTTCCTAATGGAGACAAACTAGTTGTGGGACCACATTGGGTCCACATGTATGTGAAAGGCCACCAGGAAGGCGTCTTCCATGTCCTGCCAACTATTGATGGAGTTGGCTGGCAAGTTGAGGTACCAATTTAACTCGTTCTATCCCAAGGACAGCAGGACATCTGAGTCACAACGTCTTGATGTTGGATCTGGTGTCGGTTCATGGAATCTTTGTATGCCTGTAGATGCTCTTCTACGGTTTGTGAGCCTAAATGTTCATATTTGGGGCAGATCTTCTCTAGATGTGGAGGAAGATCATTGGTAGCACTAGGAAACTTCCCCATTGGGGACCCAGTTTTACCAAAGTACATAGCTATTAGGGGTGTTTGATTTTGGCTAGGTTGAGTGCTAGTTCCCGGGATTGTCTAGGAGTCTTGGGTATTCTGAGATGTAGTAGATCCCCAGACAAGGTTGGCTAGCTACTTGGTTTGCAGGGTCTGCTTCTTTAAAGTAGGAGGCTCGAGTTCAAAAAACCTTCCAAGATTAGGGGCTGCTCTAAGGACTCCTTCAAATCGTGCAGGTGAAAATGATCCAATCCCACTAAAGGTATGATTCCTAAATCTATGGCTTTGGGAACCCTCAGATGGTTTAAAGTCTAAATCTTCTGAAGGGGAAGAGCTTATGCCATCCTTCTAGTGCCAGTTTCTGTTGATGGGACTTTGTGACCAGTCTCATCAACAGATGTAAGTTGTCACCGGGTACCGGGGTACCATCCAACTTCACCTGTAAAGGTTGTTCGGGGAATAAATTCTCTGAGCCTTCAAGCACCAAAGTGTCGGGTCTTGACAGTGCGGGAGCTAAGTTGGGTGTGTGACTGTTTTGTTCTGGGGGATAGCTAATTTTTGGCTCGTCTTCTCTGGGGATTTTTTTGAGTTGGGGTTTCCTGCAAGCATTTGAATTATCAAACAAACTTCAAAATCTATGCCAAGGTTAGAGTGTATTCATTCTACATATAGTTATGCAAATACATTTAAAACATCAACCATGCTCGAATAAACTATACTAAATATTGAACACATAAAGAACCAGTGATTCATACATGTCAATAGCAAGGGGAAAGAGGTCATTAATCTACTTAAAACATTAGAGCAAAGGACATCATAAACATACAACACAAACAAACATTAACTCGAAGATCGAGACACCAACAACATTAGTGCGAGAATCCTTCCTTCTTCAATTACAATTTTCTAGCGGCATTGGTGTGTACATCAATGGCTCCAAGAGAGCTATCTAGCTACTGAGAACTACTAAGAAATATCGAGCATTGAGCTATGCAACAAGAAATGAAAATGTTGAAATGCTATTATTATGGACTACAAAATCATTAATTTTTCCGACCCTTAAAATGAGGTTAGACTTGTTATTTATACACTTACTTTCCCTAAAGTTAACCTAATATAACTTTACACTCAACAATAAAATATAATATCTAGTGTTTGATACTACCTGCACCACTTACAATCACCTCAAAAAGAGCAGAGGTCTGACAAATTGATAGAAGAAGACAAGAAGAAAGGATAGAAGAATCAGCCTCAAGAAGAGTGCCACAGAGAGAAGAGAGGAAATCTGATCTTCTAAGAGTTTGAGGCTACATGCCTCATTAATGCAAAAAGTGGCTCACTGTCTTCGATGCACTAGGTAGTTAATGTTAGATCAACGCCTTGAGAAGATCACCTGTCAGGACCATCCTTCGAACTGACGTGCCTTGCTGGGGTCACCTACTTTTTGACACCCTTATTGACTGTTGGATAATGACCGGTTGGTTCTGGGGAACTTGGACACGGGTCATCAAAATAATACAAAACTATTGGGTCCAAAATTCTAAAGTCCAGGAGCTTGCACTCAAAGAATAATGAATGCTTAAAATACACCCTGCTGGTGATAATCCTCAGAATTCAGAGAACTTTATTGTCCTTTATTATTCTTGAATGCTTCCAAAACATGGTTGATACCATCTTCATCTATGTCCTTAATACTATTCCACCAGTTGCAGATAGCTTCAAACTTCTCTTCAACTTCTCCAGCCCCGTTCCAAAATTCTTCTACTTATTTTATAGAGTCATGAGCCGGGAGCATCATCTTAGATATTCTTGATAGCTTTCCTCTGTCAAAGTCCCTGACAAACTTATACAAGGACTCCATCATCTTATCATATTTACTGAGGACGTAGTCCTCTGGGGTGCATGTTCTGGTGGTGAAGGGGTCAACTTGTGACACCCTTACAAAGAATGCTTTGAATAGGTCCAATGAATACTGGACCATCGTGACTTTCTCCCTTAGGTCTGTGACCAGTTGCTTGCACACCTCAATTTTGAGGCCAAGTCTGGAGTACTGGGCCTGGAGGAATTTGAATGATTCCTCTCCCAAAATTCCCGTCTCTATGATGACTTCTTCTAACCCAGTCTTCCACCCTTCATATTTCTTGAAGTTTCCTTCCCATATAACAATGGCATTGGTTACTTGGCCGAAGAGATTTTTGGCCAAGTAAAGGTCTGGGAACGATACATTTAAAAATTTCCTTACGACCCCTATTTTCTCAGCAATCCACCTATCCACAGCCTGTGCCTTCTTCTTCATGAACCTAAGAGCATCCATGTCACCCTGTAGAAGTGGTGGTCTGGAGGTGGAAGCTTCTGGATGGATCTCGGCCAGGGGCTGTGTAAGCTCTGCTTGAAGTCTGAGGAGATTCTCATTCTTTTCTCTTTTCTCCTTCAACTTCTGGACCTTTTTATCATACCGAGCCTCTATTTCCCAGGTCGCTTCTCATAGTAGGTCTAACTCTCCCTCCTTATCCCTCCTCCCCAAAGGTACCTCCACGATTGTATAATATTTCTCTCGTAATGTTGCCGCATCTGAATTTGGGGGAGGTGTTACAATTTTTGCAACTGTACTTCCTCCAAGACCGGTCCAAAGGGTATGGACAGTCTGAGCCTTTTTGGGCATCTTAGCCTTTTCTTTTTAGGCCATCATCTCAGCCAGTGAGAGTGGAACACCTATTGCTGCCCCTGAGACCTTTCTCTTTCTAGATTCCACCAACCATTGTGGTGGCTGGGGTAGTTTTTTTTCCAAGGCCTGAGTATTGGGACTCCCTTTGGAGTCTGGTAGTACATTCCCAGTATCTACAATTTCATCAGGCTCTTTCTCCTTTTCCTATTCCTGTTCCCACTCTCTAGAGCCTTTTGTATCTTCCACCCTGGTGGCGCCCTCATTTATGATGTCTAGAATCTCCTCTCCGTCGGCATTAGCATCACCTCCATTATTGGGGATTTCCCCATCCTTCTCAGCGTCAGATGAATCAACATTCATATCTTTGGGGTTTTTCCCCTCATCTTGATGTTGTTGTTCTTCTTCTACGACATCATTCGTTGGGGCATCCTTCTCTTTTGGAACATCCTTCAGAGGTGGCAGAGGTTTCTGACTAATGTTTAGCATTTGGGCTACTAAGATCACCTTGCCAAATGTAGTTCGGGGCACTTGGTCACCCGGAGTAACCAAAGGCACTTGAAGCGTGATGGTTGGGGGTATGGTTGATCTTGTTAGTGCAGTTTCCAAAGTTGTCAGTTTCTCATCATTTTCTTACCTTGGTTCTGTCTCGATCTCCTGAGCTGGTGTTTCCTCTTGCTCAGTTTCCTTCTATGCTTTTGCCCAGACTTCCTACTCTGTAGCAGCTTCTTTCTCTGGGACTTCTTTGGCGGGGGTCGCTTCCTTCTCCTGGGTGGAAATTGCTTCCACTGCCCGATCTATTTCCCTATGTAGGTTCATAAGCTCATCTGTCCTAAAGATGTTGTCAAAGTCATTATGCGAGGAAGAGACCTCTGATATATCATCTAGGTCAAGGGAATTCAAACTGACCTCTACTGGGGGAATACTAGGCATGTCGGGGCATGTGTATGTGCTTGGGGTAGAGTTTACCTTCTGGTTCTTCTTTCTTTGTAATGGGGCCCAGACATCTAGAATATTTGTAGAATCTACCTCGGCAAATGTTTTCCTACTCATTAACATTGCCAACGACAAGGATCCCGTCAGGCGAGTGGATGCCATAGGAGTTGCGAGGAGACCGCGGGAAAGTTGGACACTTATCTTCTAGCTTATTAGCCTTGACACCTCCATCTGTTCGTGAATCTATTCCATCATGGGGAGCGGACCTTGGGAAGGCACTTGGGTCGAGGAACTTTCTTTCTCCTTCCCCTTGGTCTTTCTTGGTTCCGTGGCTCCAGAGGATGAAGAAGACCTCTGCATAATTGGGCCCTTATGGGTGCTCCTTAAACATAGCCACTCAAAGTACTTATGACTATTATCTATAATTGGGTGACACACCTCTTCAATTATTAAGTTCACTGGGGTGCCCCAATCCACCAGAGGGAGATCTAATTTGTTGATCCCCTACTCTTTATATGTTGGGTCCTCGAGAGGCCGATCATCTGTGAAATATTTTGGAAAGCCCTGAAGGTTGAGGGCTTTCATCAAACCTTTTGACATGCAGGAGTTCTGTTGGGCCTAGAGATCAAAACTATCCTCGCAATCTGCCCATAAATCTTCAATATCATCTTCATGAGGCACAGATGCCCAGGGTAGTGCCTCCCTTATTTTTTTGAATGGGTCAAAATTGCTTCTGGTGTGGTGGAATTCTGCTAGTCCTAGACTCTTAAGTTCATTGTCGGCCTCCTTGGCCGCTGCGAGACTACAAGAATACTTCTCACAAACCATCGGGAATGAAATTGATACGACCTTTTTCAAGGCAAAGAATGTGTGGAGCTCAAGGATTTGCCTGCAGAACTCCAAAAGAATGATCCTATCCCCACAATACCTAGGGAGTAGGTAGGGTTTCCTGGAGAAGTCAGTCACCCGAATGTATGTATGTTGCTGGAATTGAATGAAATAAAATTTGTAAGTGCTTACCAGGTTCATTGCCTCTTACAACAACCAGTACTCGATGTCCCGAGTAAGTGTCAAAATGTTGTAGTAGATGAACCTGTTGTTTACCCTACAAAAATTAGGGAAGCTAAGTTCCCACTGAACCTAGTGATAATGTTCCCATAGCACCAACTGGTCAAGCCCATTCTTGAGAATTCCCACTATCTACAAACCATAAAAAGCAGGTCTCTATTGGGCCAGTGCCCACAGTACATAGGATGTCATGTAGAATTTGGAATTCTGGAGGACACTCTTTAGCTGCTCTTCTACATGGTTGGTGATGATAGATGCCCAGTTGAAGGTATGATTTTGGGTGGTGATGCAATAGAGAAAGTAATACATCCATGCCAAAAAGTCTTGGGCATGGGGCTCTCCAAAGGGCCTGCACAGAAATATGATTCCAACCTGAATACATTCTTTAAAGTCCCCGCAGGGAATCTCTGACTTCATCTTTTTATAGTCCCTACTTGGGGACTTCAACTAGTGAGTGTTGAGATATTGTTGGGAGAGGAGGGATGCTTCCCCAAACTCCTTCAGTGATGTGGTTTGGGAGAGAACAATGGCTCCCTTGAATTGGGGGATCCCCAGCCCCGAAGTGAAAGTTGCCACATCTAGATTGACGATGGGCGCCAGATAGTGTAGTGGTTGGGGATCAACGAGAAAAAAAACTCAGGTGGGAGATTTTTAGAGCATCTTTAGTTGAAGTATCAGCTTTGGTGCTTGCACCAAGAAGGGAAAACTTGTGGCCTTGATAATTTTGGAGGCGACCATGTATTTTTCCATATCATCTCCGGCGGTCCTGTGTTGGTATATGGCTTGGACCAAGCCTTGCATTTCAACCCATAGTCTGGGCTCTGTATCTGTTATTTACTATAGCTTGGAGTCCATCTTAACCCCAAAAGAGCACCCTCCCTTGGGTATTTGGAGGTTAATGGTAGTTTGGCCAGCATCTTCTCGGCCTTATTTTTCATGGCCGCCCTAGTGGAGGTACTTGGAAGCTCCACACTATTAGGAGGAGTTGTCACTTTAGACATGTTGATTGGATTATCTACAACCTGCAAGATTGGAGAACCATCAATACATAATATGATAAAAATACAACCTTTTAGGGACTTCAGGGAATTCACCACCATTTTGCACTTGCTCAAAAAGTATTAGTATGCATCAAAATCCCAGAATATCAAAGTTAACAAGGATTGGATTCTAACCAATGCCCAGAGGTCTAAGATATTAGCTTAGGTGTCACAAATGGGATGAAGACCCAGTGAATTCTTAACATGCGGAGTCCAGAGAAACTAGCTATTGTCGACATGACTGGCAATGAGCCATACTCAGATGACATGGGTCATCACATGGTCGCGCGACAGTTGGTGTAAAGGCTCTTAATGATGACAAGTGGGCTGACATGAGGAAAATGAATGCCAGATGGGATAGGTTTTGAATGCTCATTCATGGGGAAATTAATCCCACCATTAAGACATGACAGAGGAGAGAGAAAGTTTTCATGGCCTAAATGGGCTAGGTACCGAGTTTGAGCCAGGCAGGCGCCATGAGGGAGAGCTCAACAAATTGGGTTGAAACGTGAAAAGGGCACGACAAGCTCACCATAAATGAGGAGGATATACATGAAATATACATATTTAGAGAGGGATGAAGCACGAAGAGGGCCAAAGAACAACTCGAGGGCCAACCTGAAGGACAAGCTACACAACTATTTACATGCAGCTACATAAATGTAAAGGGATATATACAAAATTCACAAAGTATGCACAAGCATTTTATACTAAACTTACAACTACATAGAGGGTGGACGACCCTCTGGTAGAGCCATCCCAAAATGAGAGGCAACAACAAGAGCCAAAACTACAAATGGAAACAAACAGAACGGGAATGAAACCAACAAAACAAAACAAAAACAAACCAGAAAACATGAAGGAAAAGAGCCAGAAAGGCCTACCTAAAAATACAGAGAATGCAGGAAGGCAAGCACAGGAGGCGCTCTGCAATTGGTTCACATTTAAATGACTATGAATGCACCATTTTTTACTGTTGTTTGAACACTGTTAATTATTGAAATAAATTAACGCTTAATCGCTTTTGGTCACCTTAATTGCTCTGAGTATTTTGATCATGGTAAATGTGAAACTAATAGGTAAAACCCATTTATACCCCTAGGGTAAAACATCCTACTTTCCTTTCGCAAACTCTAGAAAAAGGCAAACCTCCAGACTCCAGGCTTGAGGATTCCATGCATTTATCCTCTCTAACAAAAGAGAAAATAGCTACAAATAATCCCAAAGTTCAGGATTCGGTAAGAAAAAATAAGACCGAAACACTTCGAGACTGGGTCCCGGAGGAGCGAGAACCAAAAGAAAAAGAAAACAACCCCCGCGGAAGAAAATCCCGGAGGGAAACAAAAGGAAACAAAAAGAGAAACCAAGGAAAGACAAAAAGTGAAAAGGGGGACCCAACATTTTCCCCATAAAATGTAGGGACGGGTATGCAGGGTATAACAGATAGCTATAAATTGTGCATATTTAGTTAGGTGATCAACCACAACATAGATGCAATATTTCCCCTGTACCTTGGGTAGCCATGTTATGAAATCCATATACATGCTCTCCCATTTTTGATTGGGCAAGGGAAATGGTTGGAGTAATCCTGCTGGATATGTGTGCCCCTCCTCATTCTTTTGACACACTAAGCACTCTCTGACATGTTTTAATACAACTCCTTTAAGGCCCTTCCAAGAAAATTTCTTTGATATACCTATATGTTTTGTAATATCCTTGGTGCCCAATTGTTGGATTATCATGGTAGTTCTTCTAGATCTCTTTCTTCACCTTTGACCCAGGGGCAATGAAAATTTTGTCCTTATAAAGGATGAGTTCATCCATAACTCTATATTTTTCATCTTGTATCTTCCTGTCCATTACGTCATTAGAGAATGAGTCTTTGGCATATTTAGTGAGTATCGATGTCTTCTAGTCCATGGATATTATTGTCATAGAGAAAATGTGGGGCCTTTGTGAGAGAGCATCAACTATAATATTATTTTTGCCCTTCATGTATTCGATATCAAAGTTGTATGCCTGTAATTTACTCACCCATTTTTTTTGTCTTTCATTTAGGTCATTTTCGCTCAGGAAGAATCTCAAACTATTGTGGTCGGTTTTAACTATAAATTTTCCACAAATCAAATATTGTCTAAATTTTTCAAGTGCATGCAAATGGCTAGCATTTCCTTGTTGTAAACTGAGTATGTCCTTTCTATATATTTGAGTTTCCTACTTTCAAAAGCTATGGGGTGTTTATTTTGCATTAGTACAACCCCAATGCCCTCACTTAAATCATCACAATATAACTCAAAAGGCAAAGAGAAATCTAGTAATATAGGGCAAGAGCTCATCACTTATTTAAGTCTTTTGAAAGTTGCCTGTGTATCTTCATTCCAAGTGAATGCTCCTTTCTTGGTTAAGTCTATGAATGGAGCAATTAGTTTTGAGAATCCTTTCAAAAATCTTCATTAAACACTACAGAGTCTCAAAAATCATTTGTATCTTCATTCCAAGTGAATGCTCCTTTCTTGGTTAAGTCTATGAATGGAGCAGTTAGTTTTGAGAATCCGTTCACAAATCTTCATTAAACACTACAGAGTCTCAAAAATCATTTGAGGTGAGTTAGAGTCTTTGGCTTTGGCCAGCTTCAAATTGCCTCAATCTTCTCTTTGTCCAGCTTTACTCCATGAGCCCTAATTTTGTACCCCAGGTACAAGATTTCTTCCATCCCAAACTCACATTTGGATAATTTAGCATACAAGGATTTTTTCTCAAGTATCTCAAGTACTTCATCTAAATGCCTTAGATGTTTTTCCTAGTTTTTAATGTAGATGAGGATGTAGTCAAATAAAACCAATAAAAATATTTTTATTTTCCCTCTGAAAATGTGGTTCATACAAGACTGGAAATTTGTTGGTGCATTAGTCAGTCCAAATGTTAGGGCCATAAAATCGAAATGGCCATAGTGGCATCTAAAATTTATCTTAGGTATCTTCTTCTCTTAACCTGATTTGGTGGTATCTTGACCTTAAGTCAATTTTTTAAAATAATATTGTTCCATGGATTTCATGAATTTTGGGAATAGGATATCTATTTTTTATTCTTTTCTTATTTAATGCTTTGTGATCAATGCAAATTTTCATTGTGTCATCCTTCTTTTTTGAGTACTACTAATGAGGAAAAGGGACTACAACTCAGTTGGATGTGTCCCATATCTATTAGCTCTTTAATGATCTTCTCAATTTCCTCCTTGTACTTGTGAGGATGACAATAGGGAGTGTTTACTAATGGCTTTGCTCCTTCCTCCAATTTGATGGAATGTTCAAACCCTATTTTTGTGGGAAGTCATGGGGGAATGTCCCTAAATACCTTCTTATGCTTTCTCAATAGAGGATATATGACTATGTGCATGGTTCCCCTTGGTGGAGGAATTTTCAGGACCAAGCATTGGGTGGACCATTATTTTAGATGATATTACCCTTGGAGATCCATCAGATAGCCGATGTAAAGTTATCTTCTCACATTTGTCCATAAAGAATATTTCCTATTTTGGGAGGTTGAGTATGTAGCGACCTAGGGAGTATATCCACAGAGTGCCCAAAATCACATCAGTCTCTCCCATTTTTACAATGTAAAACTTCCCATTGACTAGGTGCTTTCCTAAGTTGATGTTTAACTGATCAATCTTCCTTTTACATGGGGTGGTATCCCCATCATCCATGGTTACTTTAAAACCCTTTGAGTCCTTGGTTTCCAAACCTAATCTTGCAATTAATCCTTCATCAATAAATTTATGGGTTTCCCCATTGTTCACCAAGCTTGTTACCTCTTTTCCTTTTATGACACCTCTGATTTTAAAGGTATTGTCCTTAGATGCTTTGGGGATACAAGCCAAGGTTTTGTTTTCCTTATCTTCATCTTTATATTTTATCTTTTTTCTTGGATTTTCTTCATCTCCTTTGAGTGTTAGTTCAATTTGGATTGCTTGACCTTTTCCCTTACATATATGCCCTAGTTCCCATTCTTCTCCACACTTGAAGCACAAGATTTTACCTTTTTTGGTTCTTTCTTTTGCATGTATCCCTTGGTCTCCATATATCCTTGCATTTAAAACATATTTTTTCCCTTGGTTTCCATCTTGTCCACACTTATGTCCTCGTTCCCATTTATTTTTGTAGTCAAAGCATAATCCCTTCCTTCTTAGCTCCTCGCAATCACTTTCTGGTAGAAATGGTCTCTTGTGTCAATCCCTCCCATGGGAGAGTTTATCTTTTGATGGTATCTTCCTAGACTGATATTTTCCGTTTGTTTGGGTGACATCGAGTCAAGTGGATTTAAGGATTGCATCCTTGAGTGTGGGTGGGTCCAAGGCACTCGCTAATCCTCGGATGTCATCTGATAGCCCTTCTATGAATATGTAAGAGATCCTTTCATCAGATATTACAGGGACCATAATGGATAACCTCTAAAATTTTGTGATATAGTCTTCAAGAGTCCATCTTTGCCTTATCCTCGTTAACTCCATAAAGTATTTTTGGGGGGTGAGTTTGATCAAATTTTTCAATGAGTATTCTTTTGAAAACATCATAGGAATTTATACCTTTGTGGTCTTGGGTAATTAGGCCATGGTGCCACCAATCATGTGTCACTCTTTCTAGGTGTAATATGGCAATTGTAATGGCATCCTTTTCTATCATGGGACAAAGATTGAGGTATGTTTCTAGTTTGTGAAATCATGCTTGTGTTGTAATCTTCTTCGATCCATCAAAGTTAGGGATGGATAACTTTCCTATATTATTTTGTATTCCTTGGTTGAGTATGTTATTTCCCCTTCTATGAGTGTTCTTCATTCCAGTTGCACAATATGTTGTAAAGGGAATGCTTCTTTTACTTTGGGGTCAAACACTGCATATTCTATGACAAGTTACATCATACTTGGGTTGTTGATCTCTCCATTTTCTCTAGGTGAACCTTCTCCATATAAGAAAGGGATTCATTTGAACTTGGGTTGATCCTATTGTGGTCTCATGACTACTTTCAAATTGGTTGGAGGTGATTTCTCTTTCATTCCTTGGGTCGGGCCTAAGAGTATTTATAGTGGAAGTGATATTTTGCAAGGTCTAGGCTATTTGTTCCATAAAATCCCTAAATTCTTGCTCCATTTTCTCATTTTTATGTTTTCTTGGCTTGCAATCTTCCTCCTTTCCTTTCAAGAGCTCTAATTGCTTGTTGGCTAAGTTGCGTCAACTATTTTCCCTTTAGGATAGTAGGAGCATGCTCTGATACCACTTGTAATGTCCCTAAATTATGAGAACACACCTTTCCCTATAATACAATTATTTAAAGCATGTAGAGTTTTGGAAATACCTTTTTTCTACTTTGACTAAGAAACCACAACACAAGATCTATTCTTACAAATATATATTTGTATTTTCTAGAGGGTTCAATTTCCTTTTCAAAATTAATCTTCTTATCCTTTAGTCGATGATGCCCTTTGAAATGTATTTTTCTTCTCTATTTATATCTTTTTCTTTATATGAAGAGGCACCACTCGAGAGACGTATCTCATAAGTTATTAATTAATTAAAATATCCTTATGTCTTAACCGATCATTTTTAGTTTTCATTAAGTCTTTATTGTGATCTTTAATATCCTTGAGTCTCGCCTACATGGTCAATCGTTCTTAGTGGTGAGTGTTGGCTGACTAAGTCTTCAAAGCAGCTGATGTTAATATTCTATGCCAACTATTTATTTCCCAATCTTTCATGTGTTATCGCTGACCATAAGAGATAAGCGGTGGAGTGAAATTGTGAAGTCTTATGTAGTAAGATGATTTCTTCTTTGTTTTTCTCCCCGATATCGGGTTGGGGTTATGACATTTTATCCCATTTGTAAATCTTTCTTTTTCCTCTTCTTTATCTTCCAATTTGTACCTCTTTCCACCATATTTTGGCATGGCCTTTCAATTAAATTTTAGCAAACCTTACTCAATCTTGATCTTCCACTTCTTCAAATTCAAAGTATTCTTACATATCGTATATCTATTGTATTATCTCCTCTGAATCCAAGTTCCCATTGAAGTTAGGAACTTCAATCTTCGGTCTCTTTCTCATCCTTGTTAATACTTTAAGAAAAGGATCATTTCGAGCTATCATTCTTTCTTCATCTTCAAAATTTTGTTCTCCTTCTCAACTTTCTCCAGCTTCATCCTCTTCATTTTCATGTTCTCTCCTACGAGAAAACCCTCTTCTAATTTCTTTTTGTATGGTATCAACTTGTTTACTCAAGGCTCTAAAAACATCAATACAAACAACATTTGGAGTATTTCTTCCTCCACTTCTAACTCCACCTCTACCCCATCTACGTGGGGCTCCTCTTGCATACCATTTCACCATACCCACAAGCTAAATCCTAGTGCAAACTACCTCCCTCCGGTGAATCTACCTGCATAGAAACTTCTAGCTATCATACCACTAATGTGATAGAGGTCCAAACTCTTATCAAACACTTGTAACACACTTCAAGCACTCAAGTAATCTGATCTATAGTATAAAATTAGATAGATTCAAACATCAACTCATGCAAAAAACTCATTGAGATTCATGTTGAAAGAAAAAAAGGTTTTACAAACTGTTAGCGAAGTCTATTGCCTTCTCAATACAAATCTGATTTGGTTTTTTCTCAAACCTGCAATATGTTGTATCTGCAACCAAAGATTGTTTCTTCAAAACTCTTCCCTCAAACCCCCCCAAAATAAAAAAAAACTCCTCCCAAAACCTACTCCTCTAAAAAAAACTCCTAGAAAACATGCTACAAATGCCTTAAGAAAAAACCCATCATTTTCTCCCCTGCTGCGTTACCCCATCACTCTCATTTTTCATGCTAAATATTGAGTAAAAAAAGAGGTAATTTGTAATGAATGAGTGAATGGTGTTTTAAAAACTCTATAGTGCTCCCTCCATGTGGATTCCCTTGCATCTCTGGATCTATTATTGCATCCTTCTTGGCAGCCACTTGAACACATGGCTCCTAAAAAGACTTTTTAGCTAAATATACACCCACTTTGAAAATCAAAGGTAGGGTGAAGAAATAGGTAATCTCTAGGAAACACTTAAAATGGCTCCATGTCATCTGTATACAAAGATAAATATTCACAATAAGAAACCAAATCTGAATGCTTTAGAGATAATTCTTGGTGCAATTCCACCATCTCCTCTACCTGCACACTATTAAGACAAGCCTATGCCATGTACAAATTAACTCACAAAAAATGATATTGTATTTTCTTTAAAGGATACATCTTATAATTCACCTAGTTTTAGAATTGGTTGGTGTTACCCAACGTACGTGTCAAGTCTTCTTTTATAGTCTTTGGAAAGAAGCCCCACTTTTGCTCAGGGGATTACATGCAAAAATACAAAAAAATCCACAAGAACGCATAGAGCAGAGGAAGTCTTAAAAATCATTAACCATGCTTTAAACCACTTTCCATGACTTGGGTGCATGAATCAACCGATAAGGAAGAATAATATTATATGTGGAAGTTTTCAATTAGATGAAAATTAGTCAAAGTTGCCAAAGTCTACCAAAAGTAGTTATCAATCTTTCGTAAAGATGGAGGGGAGTTAAAATTAGGATCACTCAAGTGGGAGGAGGAATGCCTATGAGGAGCAATGCTAATAGATAGTCAAAATCCCTTGGGAGATCACTAATTTTGATAGACAAAGGAAAATGATTTGTACTAATATTAGCCAAACAATTTTTCACCCAATAGAATTCTTGTAGCTATGAACATAAGAAATTTCCTTAAAATTTTGCCCCAACGCACAAGTTTTTGCTCAAATTATTGAGCTTCCAATCTTGTGAGTATAGTTTAGCCATACCAACTACAAAAAATTGAGATCCTTCCTAAACCAACAACTTCTTATGACCTAAATAATAGGAAAATTGAGTCCCTCCAAAACAACTAAAAACTTATACCTTGTTTGGCGTGGAACCTAAGAAGAAAGGGTTGAATGTGAAGTTGATTCTATTCATGGTGTTGTCATTAACGGTTTTCATTGATGTCAACATATCATATGCATGTTCGTGTTTTTATTGTATCGGTTGATGTGCATTGATATCCTTGGTGTATCAGTAGAGATGATTACTGAAGGATGCGCCTTTGATATTTATCCTTATCCTTTTCAGTGGTGGTCCTATTCTCTGTGCTAATATCGATAAATAGATAATAAACAATCAATAATGTATAAAAGACAATACATAAAATAAGAAGATGATCAATAGATTATGATATGCTTAAATGAAATGAGATGAGGTGAGTGAACTCTCCTTCAAAGCCACAAAGCCAGAGCTTGATGGGATGAAGGTGAGGTTGAATCAGTTAATGAAAAAGGTGGTAGAGATGCAACATGAGAGAGAGATAAGAAATTGAAAAGATGTCCAAGATGATGGAAAAGATTACCAAAATCCAAGGAGAAGAAACAATAATTTCAAGGAGAGCTTGAAGAAGAAGCAACAGACTAAAATAAAGTGAAATTGTGATGTTTTTAGTAGGTTGAATGATTCCTGGTGTCAGTGGATGGTGGGAAGAGGTTTTAGAATTTAGAAATAGTAGTTGTAATGTCCCAACAACCACTTGCACATCTGAAAATTTATGAAACAAGTGTGCATTTTTTGGACTTCTTTGCGACGCACACACGTCCCAAGCCAAATAAGTTGCATGGTCAAGAATTCAATCAAGAATGGTGGAAAAGAAGATGGAGGGTTATGGAAACTAACATGGAATAAATTTTTTGGCCAAGGTAGAGAGTGTGATGATAAATTACACAGGGTATATTTACTACACTATATTTCCCCCCCACTTTAGCAAGCATATCATTAGTGAAGGTGCAAGCTAAAGAGTGATATTTTACTACATCAGTACGGGTAGAAAAGGCTAGACAAATGTACAATAGGGAAAGAGATTTTGTCAATGTTGGTATGACTAGTAGTGTTATATGGTCATATAATAGAGTGAAAGATATGTCAGTACGGGTACCAAAGCTACATGGTTTTATGATAGGGTGAAAGATCATAGATAGGTGGATTAGCCCCCATAGAGGAAGATACAATACATTAAAAAAATCAAAAACACTGGTGATATAGAAAATAAGGTATAATACTCCCCCTTAGAATGGAATGTGTTTCACAGGGAACACGATACAATCTAAGGAGAAAAGACACATTTTGGCATGTCAACATAGCTAGATGTTTCCATGGAATGTCACCCCACAATATAAGACACGTGATATTAAGGAAATCAAGAAAAACAAGAAGAGATAGTGGGATCCAATTGTTCGGTGTTAGAAACAGTAAGAGTAAATATATTTTCAATATATGAATGCATATGGGTATTTCATCAGGGTTGAAGTCTTTAGATCTGAAGAAGAGTGCATGAATAAAAAGAAAAAAAAATTTGGGTCAATATGGAAGAAGGCCTAAATGCCCCTAACACTTTGCATAATCTCCAAAAGTCAAAATTAAATGCACAACAAACAAAAGAACATGATAAAAATAGAGGAAGTTTATGATATATCACACTTTGTCTCCAAGTACCAATAGAGTAATTTAGGTTCTACATATGGGCGCAATAGGAGTGGGAGCGGGAGGGGTTAGGGTTTCCATAGGAGTGGAAGAGGTAGATGGAAATAACGAAGAGGGAGGAGATGAAGACAAAAAAGGAGGTGAAGATGTTACCCATGACGCTGCCTATGCATGGTCTACTGGGTTTGATGGGGCACACTTTGTCTAGGGTGGATCTCGGCAAGAGCTGTGTGGCAGAGACAGTAGAGGCGGCTGCATTGTTAGGGGTATTGCTGAGAAGGGGGTGACTGTTGTTGCTGATGCAGTATGGAATGTTGGCATAACCGTTGGTGGGGAAGTGAATGCTTCCTTTATCTTGGACAATGGGGGTAGGAGATCCCCATTTCTTTCTAAGGTAGAGATGAGACCAGAGGTTGTGGCTTCATATGGCTCTCATGTTGTGCACTAGGTTGGGTGGGGAGATAACCATGCCTACGAGATGCCTTATCTTCACATTTTAACTCTTTGTCAAGGTTTGTGTTGTCCTCTTTGTGGTAGGAGGAGTAGTCTGGGTATGGAAGAGAGGCCCTAGTATAGAAATTGTGAAAATCTTGGAATGTGGCCTATCTGTGTGGTGTCTACTCACTGGTGGGATCCTATTAAGGAAGGTTGTATCTCTTCAAGCTTCATTGGGTCGATTTTGACTATTGTTGTTCTTCCCCTTCTTTTGGAAGCTTTATCTTGCAGGGGTGATCCCCTTTTTTGCCTCTTTCCTTTGTGCTATACTCCTACTGAGGTGGAGTATATCCCTATTGAGGTGGGTGTCTTTCGTGTGGCATCTTGGAGGTGGTCTCTCTTTACTTCAGTTTTCTTCTTCCTCTCTTCCTATTGAGGTGGAAGATTCTACTGAGGTGAAGGCTCGGCCTATTGAGGTGGTCTGCGATTGTCGGGAGGAGATTAATGGTGGTGGAGCATGGTCTCCCCCCTCTTATTGCCACATGAAGGCAAGCTGAAATTGGTGGGGGGTCAGCCCTTTAGTTTTGTAGGTGGTGTGGAATGTGATGAAGTGCAAGCTCAGGGCTGGAGGTTCTCCTTCAGTACTAAAGGCCTTCAGATTTGTTACCAAAGTCAAGAAAGAGGGAATCTATTGTCATCCCCCCTCTTCTTTCTTTTGGTGTTGTTTGTTGTTTGTTGCTGGTTGGTGCAGCCAGAAGGATGCTGAAAGTGTTCAAGGGCCCATCATGGTTGCTGGAAGTTTTTGACTATGGTTAAAGGAAGGTTTTGGGGCTATGTTTCTCTTTGATGATGGTCTTGTTGGTTATGGGTTCCAAGTCAAAACCCAGGTGTTCAATTTGGGGATTTTTAATACTCCATCCAAATTAATGTTTTAAGGCTTTGCCCTATTCTTGGGGCAACTAGGGTTTTAGTGTTTCATATTTTTTAGTTGTTGGTAGTTTAATGTCCTTGGGCTGCTATATTAAAATTCACATCCTTTAGCAATGTTTCATCCTTTTTGGGTTTTAGATTCCCATAAAAATCTATTTGTTTAGGGTTTCAGGGTGGGGCCCCTTCAAAACCTATTTTTACCATAAACAAAAACATTTAAAGACAAGCACAGGGTAACACATACATGCACACCCTAATCTAAAAATGTAGAAGAAAAAACCACTTCATAGATCATCCATCATGAAATCATCATCATCCCATTGTTGATTATATGGGGAGGGAGGCCAAGGCTAAAGTGGAATGACCGCTATAGTAACCCTAGGTGCCTCACCAACAACTAAATTCAAGGATGAAGTTACCTCAACATTCTCATCCAAAATCTCAATTGAGGAAAGTGTGAGGGATTGTGTGAAGATCATTATCAACAACAGAATCTCCTTAAGAAATTTGAACATACACGCCTCACAAGATGCAAGTGATTCAAGTAAGGAAAGGTTGATGGATCCACATCGCCTACCTCTACAAAAGGGGTGGTGATAAATTTAGGATAACTCAAATCCTTGTCCACTGCAACTACAAAAACAAGGAGAGGGTTCACTGGAGTGGAATTTTGTAAACACAACTCGGGTACGAGGCTCTTCTCAAACTTTATCTTAAAGGATACATGAGATACCCTCCATCCACTATAGAAGGCTTAAGAACCTTGGAGAATATGGTATGATAATTATTAGATGGTGTGGCTTTGGTAGACACGACTGCACTTAAAACAACCTATGTATCTAGGATGTTTATGGGTTTAGGAAGTGGCAAGATATCAAGAAGCTAGGTGATTGATGAAGGTTCTTGGGAAGGGGACATAAAAACCTAGACCCACTTGGCACGAGGCATGATAATCGCTCTTAGAGCAACGTGAAGAGAAACATAGGATGTGGTTAGATGAGGGATGGATACAACATGAGTTGAAGCTGGAGCAAGGCAAGGTAACATAGACATAGGAACTGAGGACTCGGTCTCCACCTTCACGACAACTTCACTCTCCAAGGTTTGATCCCGATGGTGACACTTATGCTCACGTGCAAGTTGCTTCTGGTGAAGGTGTGAACAAATATGAGAAACTTGCAAAGGCTTGATAAAATCTTTGTCTACTAGGGAGGTCGTCAATGTTGTGACCAACATGGAAGAGGGTCCTACTAATAAAGTGGGAGGTGCTATTGATAGGGAAACTGCAAGTTCAACTGCGGGTGCGCTTCCTCTTTTTACTCTATAAGTAGTAAAAGGAACAAAAGGTACCCCTAAAAGGTTGGGAAGAAAGACCCAGAGGAGACAAAGAATCATGTGGTGACCTCTTACCCTTACTATAGACACCAAGGTTAGGTATTTATAGTAGGATCTAGAGCTCAAACTTAGGATGGACCTTAGACTTGCATAACATCGATGCCTTTCCTTTTTCTACACTAGGTGCAGACGCAGGAGCATAAAATACCACTGAGGTTGTGGAGTTGGTGGAAATGGAGGCTTCCCTTGAGATACATGTTTGCCTTGGACCCCAATGAAGAGGTAATAGAGGAAAAATGATGTTGAACCATAGGGGTGGGTTGGGATGAAGGAATGAAAATAGGAGGGGCAATAGGCACTGCATATTTGTAAAAAAGTTCCCTATATTAGTCCTGGTTATAAGCTATGAATGACAGATCTTGCCAGGGAAGCAGAGGCCCTGTCATATTAGTCTATAAGTGATCCAATAAGAATCCCCATGGGATACTATAGGTTGATATTAGGTTTCTTGGATTGTATGTGTACACACAAAATAGTGCACTTCTATGAATCCTTACATGCAAGAAAACTCAAGAATGAGCCCTCACAAATCGATCCATAGCTCTCTATGCATGGAGTTGCAAGCTTTGTAAAATTGCTCTCAGCTAGAGCTATAAACTCATGACCTTGCCAATAAACCATACAACGAGAGATTCA
>MU224432.1:4383409-4395172 GCA_018584345.1 Thuja plicata | reverse complement strand
TATTTAATTAAAAGAGAGATTAAATCTTTTAATTAAATAAAAATGATAAAACCTTAGGAAATATTGAAATAATTATGATTTGATCAAGGAAATTGATATAATTGATATTGTTGATATTTGAAAGTATTGATTCAGGGATTTGATAAATTGATAAAATAATAAATGGGGCCCAAAGTCTAGGCGACCATTTTAGGGTGCATACAGTATGCATAGTACCCTCACAAAAGAACTTAAGGAACTTCTATACAAATGAGGGGAACAAACCTATAGATATTAGATAAGGGATACCCAACTTCACTCGAAAGATGTTCGACTAAGGAATAAAAAAAATTGAGGAAATCACTTTGGGTCCTACAAAAACCATTGAGGTGATTGATTCCAAAGGGGAAGTGATAGACCCATGTGAGTTTGAATGGTTGCTTGAATCTCGTCATATTATGCATGGTGTATCTAATTCACAAAGAGTGTGTCCTTTGTGATGATATCCACTTTACACACAGGATCAATCATCCCGCCTCTCATGATGGATCCCATTGATCAACACAAAGATATCTAAGGGATAAGACTATTTTCTATAGGGGCATCAAGAGAGGTAAATGATATATTAGTATTACACATCCTTTGATTAGGTGGTGATATGGAAGTGATGGTCACCATATTAACAAATGGGTTATCACTTGATGGAGGGGGAGAAGATGATGATGTAGAGATGTAATTTTCAGAATGTGGTGGAAAATGATCAGTGTAAATATAAAGATCACTACTCATCGTATCCACCATTTTCTTTTCTTTTTTCTTTCTCTCATTGACCCAGATGGTACAGTTGTCTCTGTGATCTTGGACCAGATGTCTAGGATGCACACATTGCTTGGTGTTATCTTCTGGAACATGATGAAATTGGAAAAAATTTGAACCATCATACCAATGAGGATATGGGTGATTATTGGGAAGAGTTTGAATCTTGGGAAGAGTCACCAAGTTGTCCTTTAATAGCTTTTGTAGGATGCTCACATAGGAATTGGTTAACTTGGTAAAGACCCATTTTCATTGTGGTTCCTTAGAGAAGTAGCTTATTTTTGTGGTCTGAGGGAGTGTAACTACACTAGTGAAAACCTTATTTTTTGGGACCCATCCAAGGAAGGCGCACCTCCATAGGTATTTGAACAAGATTATCTAAATTGGGCCATGGTATATTAATAATTTATTCAAGCACTGTAGATATTAGTGAAGTTAGGGTACCTTCTCATTTAGAGTTTTTTGCAATGAAAAAGGTAAAAAATGATGACCTTTTTACCTATGTTTTCTTGGAACCGAACAAGGAAATCATCCATTAACTGATTGAAATTTTGGATGAAATAATATAGAAGATAGCTATATCATTTCATTATGGTTCCTTTGAGGGTTTGAGAGAATAGCTTGAGCATGACATAGTTCAAATTATGATAATTGCTACATAGAGTAAGAAAGGAATGGATGTGGAGACATGAATCCTCATCACGGTTATACCTAAAAAAATTTAGTGATTTATTGTCATATGGAAGCATAGTGTTGAGAACCTACATAGTGAGTGGATTATGATGATGATGATGATACAAAGTAAGAGAGATCTAATTAGTCATCATAGAAAGATTGGCAAATTGTTGTTGCAATTGAGCCATATTTTGTAATATGGTGTTGAGAATAGGATTATGAGATGAGGGAGGCAGAGATGGATTACCTATGCCACAAGAATGAATAGAGGATCCAAAAGAGCCAACATATTGGCTATTCCTAGAAATATCACTAGTACTTTTCAAATTATACCCTAAGGAGATCTTGTTCACATTATGGTAGGTCTCGTATTTCTAGAAAAGTGATCAATTTTAGGAGTTGGCTCCACAACATGCATAGACACTCTAGGCATAGCGACACAAAATTATGTGCTAACGGCATCAGACTAAGTTTCCTAGAGGCTAGGTGAAGAAACAAATACATGAGTACCTACAATTTTCCCTGGTGCAATCGACACTTTGAGGCCTTTCTTAGCTAAAATTAGCATCTCTCTCATATTTCCAAGGAATACCTAGCCTCAGAATAAATTTCCTCATTGTTGAAACCTTTGAAATCTCTCAATTTACCCTCGAGAGACTGAATATGATGGAATTGAAAATTGAGAGATAATTTGTGGTCTATTGTGGGAGGATAATTGGAAGGATAATTCGTCAAAGTAGAATTCTTAGAACCAGATCTGGGAGAATTATTAATCCCCAATATTAGACCACTAAAAGAATGTGATCCAAAACGGTCATTAGGATTATAATTTCCTGTTAACATTGGGCCCGGTCTAGTGGGACTATACTGGTCTGGAGGAATATTGGGTCTCAAGGATCTTTGTATGCAAATTCTTGAAGTGGTTTGAGTCGTGAAACTCATAAAAGAGCCTTACAATATTCAAACGGACACTTTGAAAAGAATGAAAGTTAAAATTTCTCTTCACTTCAAATTCACCAAAATGTGTAGAAGGGAATTTTCCACCCTCAAGATTGATAAAATATCAAGGGACAAACTAACTCTTGCGCCACCTCTCTAAACTAGTGCTTTGGTGAGCTAGGGTGATCAAGAATATTAATTAATTAACTAAAACTTGAAAGCTTAATAAACATAAGGTAAACTAAAGAAAGTGAAATTACTCAATGATACTTACAGATAAAAACATTCTGACTACTAAAAATGGGAAATCACACTGTCAAGACCAACCGCTTGGATCTGTGAGCTCATTGTCCTAGACGTTGGTGCAAGTCTAGGTCTACAATGCAGATATAGGATGAAAATGTGGTGCATGCACATCATGTACGAACAAGGTACATAAACCAAGACAAAAAAAAAGTGCAAGACAATAAACTAGACAAACAAAAAGTAAATCTTTGCTAAAAAAGAGAAACAAAAGATAAAACTAATATATAAAAATCACTCATGAGGAAAACAAGGGAAGAAGATTTATTACTAACTCGAGGTAGAAAAATCACACGATCTTTTTCTCCTTCCTCCAAAATTTGTACACAGCCAAAAATAAAAAATTTGGCATTTCTTGATTAAGAGGCTTTCCACACTTAAACCCCCACTTTGGTGTTTCCACTTCTACAGATAGTGAAGATCAATAGATAGATAATAGACAACATATAATTGATAAAATATAATAGATAGAAAAAAAATTAAGACACTATGATATCCTTAAATGAAATAAGATGAGGTGAGTGAACTCCCCTTTTAAGACACAAAGTTAGAGTTTGATGGGATGAAGGTGAGGTTTATTCGATGAATGTCAAAGGTGGTAGAGCTCAATGTGAGAGAGAGATAAAGATCTGAAAAGATGTCCAAGATGATGGAAAAGATTGCTACAATCCAAGGAGAAGAGCCAAGAGTTTCCAAGAGAGCTTAAAAAAAAGTAGCAGACCAAAATGAAACAAATTTGTGATGTTTTATATAGGCTGAATTATTCTCCATTTTTATGGGTGGTGGGAAGAGGCATTACACTGCATAAACAATAGTTGTAATGTCTCAACAATCACCAGTGTATCTCTAGATTCATGGGGCAAGTGTGTGGCACAAAAATCTTTGTAGTATGCATGAGTCCTGAACCAAATATGTTGTGTGGTCAAGAATTCATATAAAAAGATGAGAAATTGGATGGGGAGATATGGAGGCATGCATGGAATTTTGATTTTCAACTAAACTAGAGGAATTATGTAATGAAAAATTAAATAGGGTGTAATTTACAACGCTATAGATACATGTGTATGAATATGGCTACAAAGGCCTCTAATATATTTCATCATGAATGCTTCAAATTGAACACATTTCTCCATCTATACAACCTTTTTACAAAGTTCAATTTGTATGTGCACTAATGCATAAGTCTACATCAATTCCCAGTCATCATGTAACAATTCATAACCTTACACATATCTTCTAACATCATATAACACTCACATAATGTAAAATAATTATGCCACATAAGGACACAACTTCCTAAATCATATACTACTTGTACAATGTTAGTCAACTCAATACTCCAAGTCACACCAAATTTTCATCGACCCATTACCTTCCCATTTATAAATTTTGTAGAACCAAACTCCAATTAATAGATCTTGATTCCCAACATGTAATAGAAGCTTGACCTAGCCAATAAAACCTAAACCTAAGCTTGCAACTAGTATTACCTTCGGTACCAAAAGTGATAACTCAATGCATGCACCTGATGGAGCATTGTAAATTGTCACTAGAATTAATGGCAAACACTTATATGGGGTGTGCATATATCTAGTGTGCATGGTAAATGTTGTTACAAAAGAGTTCCTTTACACATGTAATTAAATTATATCAATACACTTTTGATAAATTAGAAGTCCTGATTAAGGTGCATAATGGTTTCACTCATCCCATTATCTATTTCATCACCATTTGCGCCTAGGATGGACCTAAAAGTCTTGATGTGTCCTTTACCATAATTCCTACCTTAGACCAATATCATGTAAAATTCTCTCATCCTTGGCTAACTTCCATAAGAGAAATCCTTTCTGAAGTCCATAATTTTTTCAAACTTACAATTTAAGTACAAGTGAATATTGTATATTATCGTAGGTTCCAACCCTTGACCAGACATAGAAAATTTTCACCTAGCCCACAACTAGCTAAAACCATTTGACTATATGAGGTTAATTTTTCCCTCATAAGAAATTTAAATCCAAGAGAATGCTAAATTTTCTTTAGGTAGCTCCTCAAGTCTCACTCCAACTGCTACCTTTAAGGATCCTACAAAATTTGTAGATATGATAGTTACTCATCTTACCCCACATGTTTGTGAATAAACCGCATCCTGGATTAGGTATCCTTCTTCTTCCTAGAGAGTAGTGTGTACGTTGTGGTTCCAATATTTCCATTTTATCAAGGACAACGAGTAAAATTCTTGGCCCCATCAGAAGCTCTTCATACATTGAAGATTTATTTTGTTCGTCTTTCTTCTTTTAAAATATAGAGGAATACACTCCATTACAAATGGATCTTCTCTTATTCCTATCTCTCAACATTTATAGATTCCTTCTATTCCTTGAGTAAATGAATAAAATAAATCAATGTTGAGTGATACCTTGATTGCTTCTACATAATCTCTAAATTATAATTGAGGAAATCATAGTGTGAATGAACACCAAAGATAATGTCATGTTATGGCTTGTGGTATTTCTACAACAAATGAACCATCCCCTGGTGTTATTCACCTTAAATAATTAGATGTTTATTTGGACCTTCCAACTCAACCTTCCTTATGTTCACCTACACCTAAGACTAACCCTTACCTTTCCTAACACAACCAAGAAATTAATTTTTTTATTCTAATGGATTCTTCTATTCATACTCTTGAATCTTCTTCTATTATGGCCAATAATGCCCATTGTGACACCACTATCACTATTGGGAAACCTATTGTGATAAACTTGGATAATGATTCGGACGACATAGTTGAAAATGTGGAGAATAATTTTGAGTTGTCCTTAATTTTTTCTAAAGCATTGACTCTAGCTCCTAGTGATACACATAATCATCCTCCCCCAAGGAATGATCCATGTATAGAAATATATATAGATAATTTTACTTAACTAGTTGTAGGTCCTTTATCATCTTGCTTGCCATCTCTTTACGATGAGAAAGATTGGGAGCTAGAATATTTTCTATAGATTGGCTCAAAAGTATTGTACCATTTTTGTTTTCTTGTGTTTTCTTGCATGTAATGTTTTTCCTTGTGATTTTTTGTTTGGTGTGCCTTCTTTTAGTTATGTTATCTTTGGATGATTCATGATTCTCCATTGACACAAGGATACAAAGGGACAAACTTTATTTTGATATTTTTTTGTTTGTATCTTCATTCTTCTATTTGTCATAAATGTGTTTTTGTCATAAATATGCTTCTATTATACTTGTGCTTTTGTCTTCTCTTTTGGGGATGATGCAAAGCATTGAGATATTTAGGTCTCTTCCATGTTGACTTAAATGTTTGTTTTTTTTCTTTATGTGCTCTTCCTCCTTTGTACTCGTATTTCTAATGTATTTGGGAGATGGGGTCAATTTAAAAAGGATCACATTGATTACATTATTTATCTTATATTCTAATGAACCTGATTCTCTCAATCCCTCATTTTATCATGTATCATCTTGTTTGATTATATGTGGCACCACCTCAACTTGCCTATGTTGGGGGGACTTCATTGTTGTTATGTGCTTTTCTTCAAATGTATACTACCTTAAATGTGATTTCTCTCAGTTGGAAAACATAATTACTCTATGGTGGAGGAATACATTAATCTATGTGTTTCACTTCGTGCACACAACACATTATTGGTTGTTCACTGTGATCCCACACTACAAAGTTGTTTGTGCTATTGCATCACCCCTTTTTCTCATCCTTGGTGACACTTTGTCAAAATTACCTAGAAAACCATGTGTTTTGTTCAACCAATAATTTTTTATACTGTTGGTGTGAAGATCACCTAGTATATCTAAGGATTTTTACTATCCCTTGAGGTCCTCACTTGTTCATGAGCCACCTAACATAACACAATTTTCTAGCCTTTTGACTTATGAACCCTCGTGGACATGGCTACTAGTAAGTATCTAAGGATCATGCTAGTTCTAAAGGCAATGCTTTGTGTATGGACATGAATCCTAGTATCTAAGGATCTTGTTAATCCTTGAGGCCATGTCATGCGTTTGTGAATATGGATCCTAGTAAGACTTTGTTTAGCTTACTAGTCCTAGATATCATACCTTGTTTGACATGTATTCTCTATGTATGCTTCATGCATGTGTTGTGTATGCTTTGTGTATATTTTTAATGATGATTAGATAATTGCTAATGTTATGATTTGATTATATGTTTACTTTGTATATTGTGTACTTGACCTTTTATTGACATTATGTATTGATAAGACCCTAAGTCTTTGAAGCTACCACCTTTCAAATCTTGGATTCATAATGTAGCTATAATGTGTTGGAAATGTTAGAATTCATAAGCCAAGATCACCTACAGCAAAATACCTGTCACAAAGGCGAAGAATGGAGACAAAACTCACATAGATATGAAAGATGAAAATATTCATTCAGAGAGAGAAAATGAGGGAATTACAAAAGAATTGATTATTACAAAGTGATCAATCCTTATAAAGGAAATCAAAACCCTAAGAAGGGTGGAGAAACCTAGGTTGCATGAATAATTAATAAAGAATTAATTATTGCATGCCTAAAGTTTAGCTTAAGTGAACTAGAGATAAAAAAAAAAGGTGACTTAATAATTAAATCAATAATGATTTAATTAATAAGTGAAAAGGTGACTTAATAGTTAAATCAATAATGATTTAATTAATAAGTGAAATTACCTTTTTAACTCTAACACCCCCCTTAAGATAAACTTAGAGAGAAGCTAAAAACCTTGAAACAACTACTGAAAGCAGGAAATGGGTCCTAACAACAAGGCCTGATCAGGTACCCAAGTACAAAAAATCTTTGTAAAGAGGAGAAATCGAGAAAACCCAGTGGGAAAAATCCCTCTCCAAAAGGAGATGAAGCCTAGTGAAGGACTAAAGAAGCCTCCAAACTAGGGAAATTCTTAGAAAATAGGAACAAGGATCATGTAGAGAATACTGTAATATGCACGAGTGCCCTAAAATAGAACTGCTCAAATTAGGATGAAAAACAAGGAAAACATCAAAACTCGAAGATACAGATGGAAAAAATGCCAAAGTCTAAAGAGATGATCAAAAGAAGAAAATGTAGAACACCTCTGAAGCATGAATCTGCAAACACTGTCAAAGAACTATTGTAATTTGTATGAGTGCCCTCAAATGACACTACTCAAATCAGGATGAAAAACAAGGCAAACATCGAAACTCGAAGATACATATGGCAAAAAACACCAAGTCTAAAGCCTCCAAAATAGGAACAAAAGAAGAATGTCTATATAGTAAATGAGCCAATATATCACCGAAATGTATAGGTACCAGCCATTGCATCCACCTAGTATATAGGAACAAATATTGAATACATAGAATAACTCCATCGAACCAAGGAAGCATATAGAGTCAACATGAAATACCCCCCATAGTGTTGATCAGGGAGAGGCATGACAGATACACTGAGAGACTGCCAAGAATAACTGCATGGTGAAGAATGTACAAGCACAAATAAAGTATGGTGTTGAGGATGATCAGTCGCTGACACACATGAGGCTAATGTCATGGAAGGAACACTCACTTTACAAAGGTACAACAACCCCCCCCCATGGCACTTTATAATATAGTACGAGTACAATCATACACAAAATGTGTAGGATCCCAAGCATGCAAGATGACACTTTATCTCAGTACGTTTGTAAAAGAGAAATGCTACAGAAAAATATGTATACAATATCCAGGAATGACTAAAAGTTGTAGAAACATGGCTAACAACTAAAAAGGAGTCATCCCATGCACAAAAAATGAACCTAGGACTTGAAACATCCAAGATATCCACTAGAATGCAAAAATGCAAAAAGTTGAACAAAATATACCTGGAGCATATTCTGGTAACGAGACCCATACAAGAAGGAGAACAAAACCAACTTTTTGACGCCATGTGGAAGTAAAAAAACTGAGTCCAGAGGAGCAAGATATGGTGACCAGAGTGCAAATGGAACCATGAATTTGACTGGCAAAAAACCGTGTAAGAGTGCAAAATCATAATACCACACTTAGAAAATCAGGTCGGGCTCGAAACCACCTTTCTGAAAAATATCTCGTTTGGCAAAAAATGCCTTTGTTTGCTCAATTTATGAGCAAAAAATGGGCAATACCCCTAAAAAGGCAATAAAAATGGCCCTAGTGGCTCCCCGGGCGGAGGTGGCAGAAAGAGGCGGTGCAGAGGTGAATTTCGACCATTGGGTGGCGCTCGCTGAGCTTGCAGCTCAGCAGAGTGCGTGGTGTCGCTTGGCTGAGCATGTAGGGGCTGTTGGGCGGCACACCAAAAAAATCTATTTTAAAAAAAAAAAATTTGCATTTTTTTCACGATCGTCTCGATTTGTTTGCCCATAAAATGGGCATGTGCCAATGCTTTTTGCCTCAGATGGAAACTTTGCCCAAATTTGATGTGCCTTATATGGAAATAGGGGTTTTGGGGCATTTTGAGCACGTCTGTGATGTCCATTTGTGCTCAAAGTGATCCAAATAAAACATCCCTTCCATATCCACATAAACATATCTAAAAAATTGAAAACCTCAATGCTCCAAAAAATCTTCAAAAAACCTAAGAACGGGATGCTCCAGCAAGGCTCTGATACCATGTTAGAATCCAAAGAATTCATAAGCCAAGATCGCCTACAACAGAATACCTGTCACAAAGGCAAAGATTGGAGACAAAAATCACATAGATCTGAAAGATGAAAATATTCATTTAGAGAGAGAAAATGAGGGAATTACAAAAGAATTGATAATTACAAAGTGATCAATCCTAATAAAGGGGATCAAAACCCTAAGAAGGGTGGAGAAACCTAGGTTGCATTAATAATTAATAAATAATTATTTATTGCATGCCTAAAGTTTAGCTTAAATGAACTGGAGATAAAAAGGTGACTTAATAATTAAATTAATAATGATTTAATTAATAAGTGAAAAGGTGACTTAATAATTAAATCAATAATGATTTAATCAATAAGTGAAAATACCTTTTTTAACTCTAACAGGCAAAAGGATCTTTGGCTTCTTTGTACTTTACTACAGGTGTAAACATAAGTTCTTACCCTTGCTAAAGTGGGGGTTGAATTTATTATTGTAAATTGTTGACATTAACAATTTCAAATTAGGTTAAGAACCCATTTTGGCATACATGTCTAATTTATGTGCAATTGTGCCTAATTTTGGGACAATTTTTCTAAACTTGGTATATTCCCTATTCCTAACCCTCCCAATCCTTTTTTAGCACATTTTTCTAGGACTAGGGCACTCAATGCCCTTGTCCTAACAAAAGGATCCAACTTTGAAAGGATGAAAGTCGGCTTTGCAATTTATGAGAAATAGTGTTGCTTTGTTTTCCAACCTTGAAAAGCTATTTCAAAAAGGTGTAAGTTGCACATAAATACAACTCCCTTCTCATTTTGAAAGTTTACATTATCTAATACTCAATAATCTAAAAAGGTCAATTCAAACACAGATATGCATATTCAAGGAGCAAGCAAAAGCATTCAAGTTTTCTACAAGTATATTATGTATTTTCATGTTGAAAGGACACACTAACATCACTACAAGACTTCATGAGCATCACATCAAGCATGTGTGAGATTCCATGAAATGATTTCATATTTGAGGTAATACATTGCAATTCCAGCATTTCATCATTTGTTTAGCCTATGTTCTTGCAAGGACATGCACTCTTATTGCACCATTATCCATTGTGGAAGTGGGAACACTAACATGCAGTTTGACTTACAAAAGCCTCTATATGACACAACGTGTTTCCCTAGTTTTTGTGTGTCTAGGTGTAGATCCAACAACAAGAAAGTCACATATGAGTAGAGAAAGTAGGGAGACAATGCAAAACTTAGACAAATGAAAACCCTCAAGCTAGGGAATCTAGCACCCCTATCCTACTAATTTAACCCTTATTTTAAAGACAAGTGTGCAAAGCTTCCTAATTGCATTTCCAATTATCTCATAAAGCTCCCATCGTCTACAAACTAGGGAACCCAATGCTTCTATCCACCACTATCAGCTTCACATTTCAAATCCAAGTTCCCTTGTATCTTTATACTAGATCTATTTTATATTTTTGTGTTTTAATCCTTTATTTTCTACTATCAAATTTAATCATCATGTCATAACTAACCTAGTTATTTTACACAAATTTCATTCTCATTCCATCACAAAAAAAAAAGAGAAAATGAATCTCAACGCCTAGCTCTCCTTTGAGAATAGTAATTAGGCTTATTCTTGTTCCCCAATGTTATCAAAGGAACTAAGATCTTTAGGTTGCATTGATTTATCTTAAAGTTTAATATATGTGTAAATATAGAGAGACAAACACACATGTATGCACATAAGACATGTATGTATACAACATATGTAATCAAGTGTGCACACTTGTACATGTGTGTATACATAATACATATATATATAATCTTTGTGTGTGTGTGTGTGTACCACATATGTATATAATTGCGTACACACACACGCGGCAACATCTAAACAACCAACTAAAACGTTTATCTTACCAAGGGGGACACTTAGTATTTTTTCCCAATTCTCTTTGTAAAGTTTATGTTTTAGTTGGTTGTTTAGCCACTACCCACACACACACACATGTGTGTGTGTGTGTACATAAGACATATATATAATCTTTGTGTGTCTGCATGCACGTGCACGGTGTGTGTCTATTTTTCTTGTTCTCTTATGTATTTATACATGTCTTTCTTTTTAATTTTGGCCTCTTCTTTTGTTGCCTCTCCCATGCACACGCATATTCATTATTCGTAAGTTCATTTTCTTTTTGTATGCTAGTGATTTGCTTGATTATATTTTTATGTATATGTTGATATTTGTTCATATGCTCTGCAAAATATATTTATGTTTGCATATAGAGATCAGAACACAACATTTGTATGCTCATTTAGGACTTATATTTGCATATTTTTTATGTGTATTGATTTGATTGTTGGTACTTAAGTATCTTTCTAGTCTTGCATAGTTTCATATATATATATATATA
>MU224432.1:4366025-4383304 GCA_018584345.1 Thuja plicata | reverse complement strand
ATTTTGACATGCATATACATATATTTGTATACAAACATTAATACACCCATACACACCCTCATACATACTTTTGTTTTCCTTTGAAACCCCTTATGGCCCCTACATTTCTACGCCACCTCACTTCCTACCTCTTTTTGGATTGTTGAGGTATATAAATCACTTGTTTTATTCTTTTTCATTATCATATCCTAATGATGGATCATAGTGTATGATTTGAAATTTTGTCATAAAAATATTTAAATATTACAATTGAAAAACACTTAGATTATTGAGTGAAAATCTTGTATCTTCCATGTCAATTATGATAATTATATGTATATATTTTGTGGTTTTTATATCTTCTTTATATGAATGCATCTAAAATGAACCCAAATCTATACCTAATATAAAACATGTACAAAATTAAATGGAAAAAATCATATTAGAATTAAAATTAGAACATAACACGAAAAAATGATTACACTTCAAACAAGGACGCATAGTGTCTAGTTCCTATCAATGCAGAATTTGAGTGCAAGGTTGTTTCCAAAGTGCTAAGTATCTATGTAATTTGGTTATCATACAATTGTCTTTCTTTAAAGAGTGATACAAAATGAAGGTGTGCTAAAAGAACATCTTCACTTGACATTTTCAAGCTTCAAAACAAAACGATAAAAAAGGAATCCCTATAAACATGAGAAGATTGAAATTTAAAGAAAAACATGAGACCCAATAGAATGTGAATTGCAATAAGTTGATTTGAACCAAAAAATAATTGTAATAATCTGAGCATTTGTTCATCATAGTCTACCATGATTTACTTTTCAATTCATTCTACTAGCCCTAGGTTAAACACTACCTGAAAGGAGGACATGCTTGAAAAGTCAATGTCTAACCAGGCCACAGATTATATACTTATTGTATGCCTCCTTTTCGTGATCCGTGGTTCCCAAGCTTTCCAAAGGCGAGGGTTAGTAGCAAAGGTTTTACAAATGATATAAATTCAAGCACCCAATACTACTAAAATGAATAACAATGAAATGTGATCAATAAAATGTACAAGCAAAAGAAAGGAAAATAAATAAATGCAAACCCCACGATGCTTGAAGCTTCTATTGTTTCTCTTTACTCCTTTCAAAATGTTGTTCTTGATGCTCAGTATTGGCGAGGCAACGTCTATGAATTGAGAAGCGTCGAGAATTTGCTAATTGAAATGTGTGTGTGATCGCAAGATGGCTTGAATGCCAGAACCAAACTGACATAGTAATGGCGCACGAGAGCTTGAAATCCTGGATCCTTCAAATGGTTATGAAGGGTTTATTATATAGGAATTGGGGATGAAATGAACGGTTGAGATCAAAGGGAACTGGAGAAGCCATCAGTAAACTCCACCTCTTCAATTTGTAAAGAGGAGACAAAGTTTGGTTGACTGAAGAGCTAATTGTGAGTTACCTTTTTGAACTGAAGAGGCGGGTGAAGTTACCCATGTGGACTGGAGAGATGGGTGGAGTAACCCATCTGATCTGATTGGAGTTATCTCTTTGAAGATAAATGAATATTTAATTCATTTATTTAATTATTGTTTTCAACACGTGAGATAATTGAATTCTTTTTTATTAAGAATTATTTTATTTGATAAAATTAAATTAATTTAATTGGAAGAATTTAATTAGTAAGTTTAAATATTTGAATTTAAACTATAGGAAATTGAATTTAATTAATTAATTAATGGTAATTAATCAATTAAGGTTAAATAATTAAATAAAATTAATTATTTAATTAATTTTAAGAATTTGATTAGATGATTTGGGGAATGAATTTAGAGGAAAATAGGTGATTAATTAATTATTAAAAAACCATTAATTAACAGATGAAAATTAGTGTTTTTAATGTAAAGTTGCAAGCCTGTCCATTTTAGGGTGTCTACATTTGCCCCTCTTTGATGTGATGTGACTTGTCGTAGTGTGTCAAAGATTCTTTGATTTTGCCCCAGCTTGCCCTGGCAGTAGTAGGTGTATTTATGCCCCCTCAACAAATTTGAGCGAAAAGTTGCGACAGGAGTGTTGATTTGTTGAAACTGCAATTTCTGAAACTAGATAGCTGACAGATTTGAAAAATGCTTTAAAATGCCCCTGTTATTGACTGTCAAAGTTTCCGGGGACTGGGAAGAAATTTTGGAGCTCCTAGTGAAATTAGGGTTATTTGAAACCGCTATAAATAGCCAAGTGAGCCATTCATTTGTCACATTGCGATTTTGGAGCTCTTGATTTCTTGGTGAGTAAGCCTTCAGCTTTCTGTCTTTTTTCTTCTATTTTATTGCAATGGCAGGCCTTCCTGGTGTGACCCACCTTTCTGACCGAGTCCAGACCTATCAGAGACTAGTTGGCGTAGGACGTTCAATGAGTTTTATCAGTTTGTGTGTCATTAATGCTTTCATTTATTGTTTTCAAAATTTGTAATTTTTTTGAAATATTCATACTGTGCCGCAATCGTCTACGGTTTTGCCACAATTGCGGTTTGGATGCCGCAGTTGCCGGTTTGAAACCGCAATTGATAATTGTACCACAATTGATAACCTTGAATGCTACATTTGCAATTTGTGTTTCGAACTTACTTGTTATGTTCCGCAATCGCCTAAAAGTGCCACAGTTGTAAGGTTTTATTGCCGCAATCGATTTTTTAGCACTGTTTGCTTGATTCCCTTGTTTGCTATCTACTTTTCTTGCTTCTATTACTTCCCTTAATGACTGAAACTGATATTTTTCTGATTTATTTCTGTGTGTAGTTCACTGTGGCGATTATGCGCTGTCGAGAGTCTAGGTCGGCGGGTCTTGTATACACATTTCAGGTCACAGAGGATGAGAGGTCAGTTCTTAGAGATCTAGGTTTATACTGGATTTTCTATATGCCCGAGATCATGACCAATAAGGGTCTAATCTCTACTCTTGTAGAGCGGTGGCATTCTGAGACATGCACTTTTTGGTTACCGACCGGTGAGTGTACTGTCACTTTGGAGGATGGGTATCGCATCCTCTAGCTCCTGATCTAGGGCGAGCTTGTGGAGTATTCCACATGTACGGGTATTGTTTCATTGACCAAGCTTTCTGGATTGCCCTGGGATCAGCTTGGGTTGGCTAGTGATTATGATATTCCATGGTCCAGATTCTGTTTGGGCCTTGACGGGTTGTCCACCCTACTAGGTAGTTTGATATGTGGCATCTTATGCCTCGATCATCGACAACGTGAATTTTCTATCGGCTTCGGTACTATGTTTCAGAGTATGGTCAGGGATCGTACCGTATTTTCTTGGGGTCCATGCATGTTGGCCCACATACATTTTCATATGTTTTACGCGGCTTACCTTGATGGTAAGTCCCTCGGCTGTGGTGCGACTCTCCTATAGATATGGGCATGGGAGCATATTGTTGTATGTCATCCTATTGGTACATGTGCTCTTCCTGCTGATAGGCCATATGTTTTTATGTATGATGGAGCCACTCTTCAAACCCATATGGGTCATTTGATGTACTGGCAACAGTAGTTGGACATGATTCCTTGCTTTATTTGGAGGCCCTATAGAGATTGCCCAGGCTGGGATGGTGAGGACACCCATCTTTCCTTTTGTCGCCAGTGAAGGTATCTGATTGGACATATTACTGATCATATCCATATGATTGATTTTCACAACACCGATAGGGTGTTGCATCAGTTTGGAAAGTGCAGGACGTGTCTAACTCTTATGCTTACTTTGCTCGTAGATTGAGGGATTCTATTGTCTGGGGTGGTGTTGTATCTCTTGATGATACTCGTATTGAGTTTTTAAGCTTACTGCCTGTTGCTTGGACCTAGCGCTCAGCTACTATAGATGCAGGTTTTTTTTTTTTCTGATTGCTTATGTACTTCTTGTCTACTCTCTGCTACTTGCTCATATCTCATTTTGATACTTAGGTCCTTATCTATGTGGGTACTGATATTTGAATTTGTCTTTTGCAAGCACTACACCTCAGTATGATGCTCATTGGGCACAGGCCCAACCAGTTGCTCTTATAGATGTCTCGCGTCCTGTTGCCAGGACCATTATGAGGAGGACCCAGTGGGTACGGCATGGTAGGGGAGGTTAGGATGGAGGTAGAGGTGGTGTTCAAGCCGGAGGTAGGGGTCATGATGGAGGTAGGGATGGGGGAGAGATGGAGGACGGGGGAGGGGAGATGATGGNGGGGGTGTTGGTGGCAGAGTTAGGACTAGAGGTGGTCGGAGTGGGGGTCAAAGTAGTAGCCCTCAAGTTGGTTTGGGTACCATTTTGGAGGATGAGGAGGCTAGGAGGAGGAGGCACCCCAGTTGGTGCAGAGAGTTTGTCGGCGGACAGGTGTTATGTTGGCTCCTAGAGAGTAGGACAGAGTTGTTATTGAGGATGTTGATATTGAGATTGGTGACATAGACATGGAGGCTCTAGATGAGCAGAGTACAGAGACTAGTTCTTCCACTAATAGTGGTAGCACTGGCAGTAGTACAGGCGCGAGCTCAGAGAGTGATGATGATTCCTGGGTTGTCAGGGGGAGAGGAGGTGAGGGATTGGGAGACAGGGCAGAGGAGGGGGAGATGGACATGGCTATGGGAGGTATGGAGGATGATCCCTCAGAGTAGGAGCGCCTCACCCAGCAGGTACAGGACCTTCAGGCTAGGCTTTCTTCATTTGATGCACGTGCCACTTCTTTGGAGGCCCAGGTTATAGCGGCTGAGTCTAGAGAGTGACAGGCTCGAGTTGAGGTTCATTCTTTTATTGATAGTGTACAGGATGTTTCGCATTAAGATATTCTGGATAGATACTATAGATCAGGGCACAATGCACAGAGAGAGATTGACTATTGGCGGCGCCATTATGAGGGTGCAGTTCTGACAGAGCAGAGAGTGCCTAGTTACATAGCTTCTTAGAGATCGAGCAGGGCTTAGCAATCACAGAGCAGCAGTGTTGGAGCTCCTGGTTCATCCCAGAGGACAGATTCTGACATGCCACCCCCTCGTCCACCTGGCGAGGGTGGGGGTAGCTCATGTTGACCTGATATATGTATCATGTACCATTTTTGTAGTGTTGTCATTGTATATACTCTGAATAGTATCCATTTTTGTATCCCAACACACTGATATTTATTGATATATATATATTGATTACCTTCTTTGTTCAAACTAGCAACCATTCATTGTACTCAGATATTTTGATTTATATGAGATGCAACTAGAGTTTTTGATATGATGTGCAATGGTTTACTTGCTATATGTATGATTCTACATGATTTGGTGGTTTTAGATGATGAGATGTATATGCAATATGATTCTATTATGCAGACTCGTATATGGATGATTTACTTTTCCTATGATACTAACATGTATATGCAAGATGGTGGAAATGAAATGCATGTTTATATGAGATGTTTATGGATGCATGTGATTTTATGATTTATCATGTATGCAACTACTATGTTTTTTTATTTTCTGATGTACTTAATGGAATGAATGCAATCTATTATGCACAAAATATCTGAGTAATGCATGTGTTAATTAGGAAGAAGTTAGTTTGGATAGATGTTCTCTGAGATTGATCTAATGTAATGGAATGATAGAAAGGATTTACTTTTTGCATTTTTTGATATATATGATTTGATAGAAAGGATGAGTGTCCCAAGTTGCTGCCCATGTTTCCAATATTTATCATCATTGCATCTTTCTTTTTTTGTATTTTCTGAAATTCTGAAGAGCGTCAAATGATCCAGATCACATACCACCTGGATACCGCCATGACCTCTTGATAGTAGGAGTAGAGAGATTAAATAGAAAGAGAACCTTGTGCACCCAAATATTGACCATCTGGGTTTAACTATGTTCCCTGTTTGAAAAGAAAGAGAGCCAAAAGCACCTAGATATTGACCATCTGGATACCACTTGTCCTCTAAATTAATCTAAAACAAAGAAATCAAGATAGAACTCCTATGCACCCAAAGTCCATCTGAATAACACTGTGAGCTCTTGATTTCCCAAAGGGAAAGCCAAGCAAATAAGATAGAACTCCTACGCTCCTAGAGTCCATCTGGATAGCATCATGAGATCTTGTTTGCAACATAAAGGGAAAGACCGTAGAAACCAAGATAAAACTCCAAAGCAACTCAGAGTCCATCTGAATAGTGCTGAAAGCACTTGATTCTATAAACCAAACAAGAAAAATAAAAGAGAAGGAATGTCCAATTCTTTCCCAAGGTTAAGCTCAAATCGTGGAACTGCGTGGCTGCCAGATAAGTGACAGTGCCTACCGCATTTATCCTAAATCATCATGGCCCTAAAATTGAAGTGAACATTCAATAGACAACAATCAAAGAAAATAAGTCATGATCTATCATAACTACTCTCCTCACATGGTGGATCCTGGAGTAGCGTAAGAACATAACCATGAAATATAGACTGACATTTGACCAACTTGACTGACCTAGTCAACATTTTTGGATGGTTCCTTGATGCAGTTGGATTCTCTTGATTGGCTCGACTCCTTGGATAGGCTTGATTGGCTTGATTGCTTGACTGTGTCTAGTTTCAATAATAGATTACTCATATAAGACTGACCTGTCTGGTTTGAGCATACCCATCACTGTGTAAGGTGATTGATGTGATTGATTAACTGATTGCTTTGATCATGTTGGCAGCTAATCAAGCTGTGTCAGATGGGCCCAATGTTGGTTTGCAAAGCTCATGATTGTGACAACTGATAGATTTATTTGATCATTTTGGCAGCTGATCAAGCTGTGTCAGATGGGCCCAATGCTGATTCGCAAATCTCATGATTGTGACAATTGATAGATTGGATTAGTTTCCAGTTGCTTGCTAATTGATTTGATAGATTTGATAAAGCTATGTCAGATGAACCCAATGCTGATTTAAAAATCTCATGATTGTGACACTGATTGACTGGGCATGATTTCCCTTTGCTCTCTTGATAACCAAGTTGGTTTCATTGCTTGGGATTTTGCAATTTTTTGAATGTTTTTTATGAAGATTGATTTTCTCAGGACATTTGATCTTTTTAAGATTTTTTGATGAATTTTCCAATTTTTTGGATTTTTTCAAGACATTTAGAATCGCCCCCTAGTCTGGTGGACCACTATTAACTATGGGTAAGTGCTTGGTGCTCAGAGGGGAGTGTGCTTCTAGATATAGCTTGGTTAGTCATTCTCGCATTTGAATTCTGCTCAAGCTTTTGGAGTTCATTGATGGTGAAGCTAGATTTGAACACTTGGCGCCTGTTTGCCAGGTTTTCACCAAGGTACCTACTCCATAGCACCTATTTGCCAAGTTTTCACTGAGAGATAAATTTTGTTTCTCTTTACTTTTTTTTCTTTTTTGATTTTTTTGTTGTTTCCAAGGCGCCCAATGGCCAGGTTTTCACCAAGGTAACATTTTGTATTTTCTGATTTTTTTGGTATTTTTTGGATATGTAGATAGGTGCCTTAACCATAGAGACCTCAAGGGTAGAACCTCTTGAGGTGAATGTTGTTGATGTATCCAAGGAGCTGATCTCCTTATGGTGTCGCTAGTATGAATGCCCCACTCTAAGTAGAGCTGATAATGACAAATGGTCCTAGCTAGTTAGGCTCAAACTTTCTAGGTTTGACTCGCTCTGCTTGATTCTTCTAATTTTCCATGAGGACAAGGTCTCCTACCTTAAATTTTTATGGCTTCACCTTCTTGTGATAGTTTCTTCTAAGAATTCTGATAGCCTTGTAAGTGGTTGAAGGCATGTTGTCTTCTTTCATCTAGTAACTCCAGTTCACTGAGCCTTGCTACTCTATAGTCTTCATCTGTAATCAAGTTCTTCAATGATATCCTTAGGGATAGGATTTCCACTTCGAGGGGTAATACCGCCTCTGATCCATAGGCTAGGGAGAAAGGAGTGGCTCCTGTAGGTGTTCTCACGCTAGTTCTATATGCCCATAGTGTTGGACTAAGCTGTAAATGTCAGTCTCGCCCTGATTCATTCACTGTTTTCTTCAAGATTTTCAAGATTGTTTTGTTTGTAGCTTTGGCTTGGACATTCCCTTGAGGATAATAAAAGGAAGAGAACCCTTGTTTGATATGGAATTGTTCACATATCTCTTCAACATCTTTAATCTGGAAAGGTGTACCATGATCTGTCATGATAGTTTGAGGGATCTCGTACCAACAGATAATGTGATTAAGTATGAACATTGCTATTTGCTTTCCAGTATTGTAAGTGAGGGGAATTACTTCCACCCACTTGGTGAAGTACTCTGTTGTCGCTGTGATGTATTTGTGTCTGTTTGCTGAAGAAGGTGTAATTTTGCCCACTAGGTCAAATCCCCACATGGAAAATGGCAATGGTGATGTGATAGGATTTAGTTCCTGGGTTGGTGCATGGATGAGGTCTCCATGAATCTGACATTGTCTACACCTTTGTACATGTTTGTGTGCATCTGTCTCTATTGTGGGCCAATAGTATCCCATGCAGATGATTTTCTTAGCTAAGTTGTTGCCACCTCTATGGGTTCCACAAATTCCTTCATGTACCTCATACAAAGCTTTTTGGGATTCCATGGAAGTGAGACATCGTAGTAGCGTTCCATCTAGACTTCGTCTGTATAAAGTAGTTGAGAGGATGGTATACCTAGAGGCTTGGCGGATGAGGGACTTTCTCTGGTTCCTAGACAAGTTGGGAGGTAAGACACTATTTTGGAGATAGTTATAGACATCTTGGTACCATGGGGATTTAGGACCAACAAGGACGCATGTTGATTTTGTGATGGATGCCTGATGTGATGGCACCAAGAGTTTCTCCACTAGAAACTGGAATTTTGTTTCATTTTCTGGCATATCAATCAATGATGCTATGGTAGCCATCGCATCGGCGGCTTTGTGTTGTGCTTGTGGGACTTGCTCGAAGAAGATGTAATTGAACTTGGTGCGTAGTTTTTCCATTTTTTCTCTATATGGTATGAGCTTCTCATCTTTAGTCGTATAATCATTGTTGACTTGACTGATGACCAACTGCGAATCTCTAAAGACTTTAAGGTTCTTGATTCTCCATTGAATTGCTATCTTTAGACTGATGACCAGTGCTTCATATTCAGCTATGTTGTTGGTGCATGGGAAGTTAAGTCTGAAAGACTTTGGAATTGTATCATGATCTGGAGTGATAAGCACTATCCCTGCCCCTGCACCATGGTTCGTGCATGATCCATCAAAATAAATTTGTCACACCTTGATCGTTGGTTGTAGTGTCATAATAGATTCATCTAGAAAGTCAAAAATAATAGGTTGATGGTTCTGAATGGGTGCCTCTGCTAGTTGATCTGCGATCACTTGTCCTTTGATATCCTTTCTGTCTACGTACTCAATGTTGAATTCACTCAAGATCATTACCCACTTTGCCAGTCATCCAATGAGTGTTTCTTTGCTTAGGAGGTACTTTAAAGGATCAATATGTGTGATCAACTTTGTTTGGTGACTCAACATATAATGTCTCAGCTTCTGGGAAGCGAAGACAAGCAAGGCATGACTTTTCAATTGGTTTATAGTTGAGCTCATATCCTACCAATGTTCTACTTAGATAGTAGATGGCCCTTTTTTTACTTGTGTCATCATGTTGTGCCAAGAGTACACCTAATGCTGACTCCGTTGCTGAGATATATAAAAGCAATGGTCTACCTTGGACTGGTGGCACCAATATAGGAGACTTTATAAGGTAGTCCTTGAAGACTTGGAATGCATGTTCGCATTGCTCTGTCCATATGAATTTGATGTCTTTGTGCAGTAGATGTTGGAATGGGTGGCACTTGTCTACTAGCTGAGCTATGAAGCGCCTGATTGATTGGAGCCTCCTTTGTAACCCTCTTAGTTGTCTCAGGTTCGATGGTGGAGGCATGTCCAATATCACTTTGACTTTCACTGGGTCTACTTTGATTCCTCTATGTGACACTATGAACCCCAGTAGCTTTCCTGCTGTGACACCGAATGCACATTTCTTTGGGTTTAGACGGACCTTGAATTCCTGCATTCTGTCAAAGATTGGCCCCAGTACTTGTAGATGATCCTTGCAAAGTATTGACTTGGCTAGTATGTCGTCCACATAATCTTCCATTGTTTTGTGGATGAGATCATGAAATTTAGTTGTCATATCCCTTTGATATGTCGCTCCAGCATTCTTTAGACCAAACAGCATGACATTCCAACAATATGTCCCCCAAGGACATGTGAAAGTTGTTTTGTATTGGTCCTTTGGTGCGATCCTTATTTGATTATACCCTAAAAAGCCATCCATGAGTGATAGAATTTGATGTCTAGCAGTTAGATCTACTATCATATCAATGTTGGGTAAAGGAAAGTCATCTTTGGGACAAGCTATGTTGAGATCCCTGAAGTCTATGCAAATCTGTATCTGACCACTATGCTTTGTAACTGTACCAAGTTAGATATCCAGTCCGCGTATGGTATAGGTCTTATGAACTTAGTATCCAGCAGCTTTTTCAACTCTACCTTGACTAGCAATGCAACATGGGGATGCATCTTTCTTAGCTTCTTCTTGACAGGTTTGGCATTAGGTAGCAATGGGAGATGGTGTAGTACTAGCTCTGGATCCAACCCTAGCATATCCGAGTAGGACCATGCAAAATTTATCATCCTTTCCTTGAAGAAACTGATGAACTATTCTCTCTCCTCAGGGGTGAGTGATTTTGCCAAGTATATGTTCTTTGGGTTCTTGTCATCTCCCAAATTGACTTCCTCTATTTCTTCTGCTAGTAATGTCGATTTCTCCTTTGTCAAGGGGAGGAGTTCCTTCTTTCCATATTCTAGCGCCTCGGTGAGGTTTTCGCTAGAAGATACGTCTTGTTTTAGCATTTTATCATTCTTTTTTTCTTTTTTCTTTTGTGGACTGGAAAGAGGAGCTACCTCCCCGAAATATGACGCTCTGTTTAGGTCAATTGAGAAACCTGCCTTGTGGTCTCCTGAGGGAATGCCTTCCCTAAGTCCCATGAAATCAGCAATAGCCTCATCATTCTCAAAGATATCCAAATCATAGGGTCCTTGTTGATCCCACTCTATGAGCTCTGGTTGTACAAGGAAGATACTTTTATGGTTGTTTGACTCTAGTTGAATGAAAGGGACTACAGATATGGTTCCTACAAAATTGGACTATGATGTGGACGCACCACTTGAGGTTTGATAAATGACATGCTTATCTATGCAGGGTTGTTTGGTAATGGTCAGTTGGTCAAATAAGTCTTCTAGGTTTATGATAGTGTCTGACCAAGGGGAATAATTTGGGATTGATGGTTCAGAGTTGTGAAAGGATCTCCACTCATACCTGTGGGAGTCAATCTCAATAGAATGCTCATCAGATGTCTCACTTCCTTGGTTATCATCGATTGCTATGTGGAGGTCTATTTTGGCTTGTGTATTTCCCCCCTCAAAGGGCAACAACTGTGCTAATATGTTGCTTATCAAGACATGTTCTGTTTTGTGGCCCCGGTGCATCTCTACTATTTGTTCCTGATTGACTTGGATGTCTTGGATCACAGGACTGGTTCTTTGTTGTCCATAGCCCAACCCTCTCATGTTTCTCTAGGTTGGTGGGAGAGACAATTCCATTATGCCTTATTATCTCTCCCCCAGCCCAATTGTACCATCGTACCCAAATCTTTGTAACATTATGTAACCATTACCATAGTTTGACAGGGGTAGTGGTGGTTGCATTGTCTCTGGTGGGTCTTGGTATAATCAGGTATTGATGGCTTGTTCAAATGGGTTTTCTTCCGTTGTCTCCCCATCGGACAAAGGTTGTAACTGGACATCTGAATAGAATAGGTTGTGGAGTTTTTGTTGTAATGACAGGTTGTGGCATGCCATAAGTTCTCAGGCTCTAAGGCATGTGCATGATGGTGAAATCCTCTTCATATCTATATTCACCATAGCCCTTGTCCGTAATGGATATCTTGCCCGCTTTCTGTGTGATATCTTTAAGATTTGAATCTGAAGAGGAGGGAATACTTGCATCCTGGTTAATGACTATCTTTCCTGTTGTTTGTGTGACATCCTTGGGATTCAAATCTGAAGAGGATGGGATGCTTGCATCTTGGTTTGATGGTACCTAGTTATCAGTGTTGATTTGGACTGCATTACAATATTGGAAAGGATTAGGATCTCCCTCTATGATTATTTCCTCTCCCTAGTGTGGGAACTTGATGCATTGATGGTATGTCGAAGGTACGGCTTGCATTTCATGTATCCAGGGTTTCCCTAGTAGCATGTTGTATCCCAACTCAAGGTCTAGGATTTGGAAGGGAGTTTTTTTTACTACTGGACCGATATAGACAGGTAGAATGATAATACCTTTAGAGGACCTTTCCTCTTCATCATAAGCTCTGATATTTATCCTCCTTGTGACAACAATGCTTGATTCCGAATATCATAGTTGCTTGATTAACTTTAGAGTAGTGATGTTTAACCCAGCTCCACCATCAACAAGGACCCTATGGATAGAGCTTTTGTGGACTTGGACAAGTAAGTGCAAAGGATCATTATGCAGGGGTTTATGCAGTGGCACATCATGGTCTATAAATGTGGCATGTTTGTTAGCATCTATATGGTTGACCATTGTTTGGAAGCTCTTGGGTGTTATGTCCCTTGGGATAGCTACATTCTAAAGGGCTTGGTCAAGTGCCAGTTTATGCTATGGAGATATGTGCAATAGGTCAAACATGGAGGTCTGGGCAGGTGTGTGCTTTAGTTGGTCCACTATGCTTGTCTGTGGATCTAAGCTTGCTTTAGGATTGTCTGATATAGTAGACAAGGATGGTACTCCTTTCAAGACAACTTTGGTGTGACACGTTGTTATAGCACATTTGTTACCTTGGTCTTTGATAGTGATTGTAGCCACATGGCTATCTGAAGGATTGAGGCAATTGATAACATTATCACTGTTGGCATACGTATAGTTGACTTGTTTTGCCAGTCTACCAGACCCGAAAGCTTTTCCCTTATTGTGATCATGAAAGGTATCATTGAAAATAGTGTGATCAGTTGTGCCTTTGGTTTGGGTATTTGTCACATCAATGGTCCTTGTGTCAATCAGGTCTTGGATAGCATGTTTCAATCGGTAACAGTTGGATGTTTTATGTCTTTTTACCCGATGGAACTCGTAGAAGTTTTTGTCATTATACCACCTTGGTTTGTTTTCATCTTGTTCAAAGTCTCTAATTTCTGGGAGAGTGATAGTATTTGATTGTATCAACTTGCATAAAGTTGTCTCTATCGGCTCTCCCAATGGTGTGAAATCTTGTTGCTAGAATTGAAACCATGGTCAACGTTGATTATGTTGTTGATTGTTTGACACAGCGGCCGCTTGTACAAGAGGAGGTTGGTTTTGGATGTATGCTTGTTGAGTGGGCCCTGTGAGTTTTTTGTTGGCCACAGGTGCGCCTTGTAGTGACACCTTGGGTTGTGCATAGTTGACTGTCTTCACATCAATGACACCATCACTAGTGACATTTTTGTTTTTGTTCCACCACTTAGCTTTGTCTGTTGCATTCTTATTTATATTCGTTTGTGTGGGATCTGCAAGGATTCCTCATTTGAATAAGTTCTGCTCACAACGAACTCCTCTTTCGATGAGCTGTGTGAAGTTCAGAGCTAACTGTAACTCTGTTGTGAATGACATGTCTGGGATTAGATTGTCAACAAACATGACTATTAAGTCTTGTTTGGGCACATCATATTTTATGTGGTTTGTCATGTTCCTCCATCTCTATAGGAACTTCACAAAAGACTCCATCCTTCTGTTTGATATCGCAAAGGTCCTTGATGCTGACCTTGTGCTCGGTGTTATGATGGAAGTGAGCTATGAACTTCTCAGCCAGTTCACCCCAAGACTGAATGCCATGAGGTAAATGTGAGAACCATTCCATTTCTGGTCCGGCCAAGCTTTGTGGGAACAGTTGCATTAAATATGTTTCATCATGGGCGACTTTGACGTAAATAGCAAAAAACTCTCAGATATGTTCAATATGGTTGGTATTGCCCCTATATTTGTTAAATTTAGGTACCGAGAAGTGATTTGGGAATGGAGACATGTGAAGAGAATGGTCAAAGGGGTATGGGTATAAATCCTCTACGGTGTAGGATTTAGTTTGCCCCTGATTTTGCATATCCATCATTTGGGTTTGAAGGGTTTCCACTTGTTGCATTAACATGTCCATTTGATATTGAGGTTGATGTGTGAGGACGTTCCTCTGTGCTATAGTGGGTATGAGGTTGCACCTCTGTGTCCCTTGAGAAGGAACATAGGATTTCATCCGAGGGATTTGATATGGTTTCCCACCAAGTGATTTGGAAATGAGGGAACATGAGTATCCCATGGTGGGTTTTGATGCATTTGATGTTGTGATTGAAACTAGGGTTGATACTGTTGCTGCTGAGGTTGGGGTTGAAGCTGGGGTTGTTGTTGCTAAGTTTGGAATTGAGGCAACTGAAGCTAGGGTTGTTGTTGCGGGGGTGGGATTTGAGGCAACTGAAGCTGGGGTTGCTGTTGCGGGGGTTGGATTGAGGAAACTAAAGCTGGGGTTGTTGTTGCAGTGGTTGGAATTGAGGCAACTGAAGCTGGGGTTGTTGTTGCAAAGGATGTGGCCTTGGGCAGGCATTGACTGTAAGTTGTACCTGCAGAGATGGATCCCTGTGGGCATGAGGTGTTGATCCCAAGACTAGTATGAATTGACTGCAGTAGCAGCATAGTTTCATAATAGTTGGTGTTTGGTGGGATGGAAGGCATAGCATGAGAGCTTGATTGTCCTGGCCATGAGACCAAAGGTGGAGGCATACTAGTGACCATGGGTGCACTTAGTTTCAAGCCTATCATGCTTTGAGTGGAAGATGTGTTGGCCTGGGTTGGGTCATTGGTTTGACTAGGTATAGCTTGCGTCGATGTAGGTAAGACCAATGGTGGAAAGATGTGAGACACAACAAGTAGTATCTGAGGAGGATGAGTAGTGTTTTGACCTGCGAGAGGGTTTTCGGGCCATATAGTCGATACACTAAATTCAGCAGGGAATTTGAATCCCTTCTTTATTAGCATGGCTAAGTAACATTCAGGGTTTCTCTCTACAACAATGTCAACTACTTTCATGGAGTAAGCATCTTTCTCCACATCTTCAAGCTCTGCTTCTATGATATCTTGGAAAAAGGATGCCCCACGGGGTTGCTCAATGAATAGAGCAGAACTAGTATTCATGAAAGGATCGTTCTCTTGCTCTGTTTCCCAAGTGGGGAATCTGTTGATATATGACTCATCAGGTTGAGTTCTAGCCTTAGACCTTGTGTAAGGCCCTCCATGAGGTGTTTGAGACATACTGCGGTCTAGGTTCTGTAACTAAAACAAGTGATATAAAGCAAGCAAGGAAGAAGATCCTTTCTGAGGAAGTCTGAGTTATGTTTTGGATAAGGGTAATTCTAAGGAAAGATTTTGATATAACTTGATCTCAAAGTGGTGATGATAAAAAGATAATATTTTCCAACCTTTTCCTTGGACAAAGTCACTTTGATAAAGATGATGATGTTTGATATGATGAGATCAAGGTATTTTGAAACTAAGCTTTCGAACTAACAATGTTTTTGACAATAATTGTGCTTTACAAAGAAGGGATAATATTTAATGTTTAGAGATTCACACAGTGTTCTTCACATTTTCCTGGGATAGACACTAGTTTTGGACACCAAATGAAGAATTCTTTCAAGGTTTTTAGGTCAAAACAGGAATAATGTATCTTTGGTCAATTGCAGTACAACTTCACCGATTGTGGTAAAGTAAAGGGTTGATTGTGGTAGTTTATCACCAATTGTGGTAATAAACATGATGATTGCGGCAATAAATAAGTTAATTGCGACAGACTTCCTTCAATTGCGACACAATGCGAGCAATTGCGGTAAATGAGGAACAGTCTTAAAAAGACTAGAGGATAAGTATCACTGCTTGACAATTTTGGAATTTTTTGGAACAATGCTTCTGATTCGCAAGGCAGTTGACGTTGACAACCCTAGACTTTAACACATTTGACTTGTTTTGATAGTTTGGATGTTTTGTTTTGCGTTTTCAGAAACTGATCAAAGAAACAAACACAACAGACACTGTGTTTTGAAGAATGAAGACTGAAAATGTGTATTTTCTACAACTTTTTCAAGTTGCAAGGTTATCACAAGGTCTCAACAATGAACAGTCAGATTAATCTAGGTTAATGGCTTCATAATACAATGTTATAGGACCAATGCTTGAATGTCCGTTAGCTCACACAGCAATTGTCACACTACTAGGACATGAAGGTCCACGACGTAGGTGCCCGTGTTTTTGTCGTTTCCTAGTATTATTGTCGTGGAGTGAAGATCTCTTTCAATACACAAATACCATGGGACACATATGTTGGGAATCTTGGGGGGAAATTTTGCAACCCCTTGCACTATAATAAGCTACCTGTTTGAAGTGTAGAAGTTGAGAAATCCAACTTCACAGCTCGCCAAGAACACCTGCATGCAAATACCTGAAGCTGAATAGAAACATGTGAGAAAGAGGCAAGGGTTTAGAAAATCTCAGCGGAGTGAGAGCAAAATATTATTTCCCAAAAAAGTAAATACAATAATTACAAAAGCGGCATATAAGGTGAGAAACCCTAAAGCCGGAGAAAGCTAGGTTTGTGCATTTAATAATTAATAAAACATATTAATTATTATGCACCTACAAATGACAAGCTTAAGTGAATAGAATAATAGTTAGCTTTAATAATTAAACCAAAGTGATTTAATTATAAAGGCAAATGCACTATTACTCTAACACCCCCCTTAAGCGAAGCTCGGGAGGAAACTAACCTAGCATAGCTATGAAAGCAAAATAAATGGGTCCCGGCAACAAGGCCTGATCAGGTACCCAACTACAAAGAAATCTCTGTAAACCGGGGAAATAGAGAAAACCCAGTGGGAAAAAATCTACCCCAAAAAGAGATACAACAACATGCTAAAAAAAACATGAAGGAAGGAAGGCCTCAACAAGACCCCCCAAGGACAAATTCTGTCACCCCAAGCATAGAACGCAACTGAAGATAGCGCGGAGATGCAAAGGGTTTGGTGAAGATGTCAACAACCTGCACGTCAGTGGGAATGTACTCCAAAGTGAGAACACCATCTTGAATCTGCTGACGGATGAAATGCATATGAAGCTCAATGTGTTTAGTGCGCTGATGCTCCACCGGGTTGCAGGAAATGTG
>MU224432.1:4349137-4359380 GCA_018584345.1 Thuja plicata | reverse complement strand
GTGAGTTACCTTTTTGAACTGAAGAGGTGGGTGAAGTTACCCATGTGGACTGGAAAGGTGGGTGAAGTTACCCATGTGATCTGATTGGAGTTATCTCTTTGAAGATAAATGAATATTTAATTCATTTATTTAATTATTATTTTCAACATGTGAGATAATTGAATTCTTTTTTATTAAGAATTGTTTTATTTGATGAAATTAAATTAATTTAATTGAAATTAATTTAATTGGAAGAATTTAATTAGTAAGTTTAAATATTTGAATTTAAACTATAGGAAATTGAATTTAATTAATTAATTAATGGTAATTAATCAATTAAGGTTAAATAATTAAATAAAATTAATTATTTAATTAATTTTGCGAATTTGATTAGATGATTTGAGGAATGAATTTAGAGGAAAATAGATGATTAATTAATGATTAAAAAACTATTAATTAACATATGAAAATTAGTGTTTTTAATATAAAGTCGCAAGCCTGTCCATTTTAGGGTGTCTACACTTATGAAGTTCATATTTCCTATAAGATATTTGTGGTGTGTGCAAAGAAGATTATGTTAATATATAGAAGCACTGAGAGGGGGGTGAATCAGTGTAAACTTAAAATGTACTAATTCAACCAATTAACTGAAAAAAAATAAAATTAACCAACTTATAAGCAATGAAGCATGCAAGAATAACTATGCAATAGAAGTAAAATAATTCAAACATCCACAAAGCATAACTCATAATAGCACTACTTTTATCATGGAAACCCTTGTAAGAGGGAGAAAACCATGGTGGGGATGACACCCACAAATCTCTTCATTACAGTAAAAGAGTTTCCATGTTAGGAGCTTACAATACCCTATTAGGGGCTCACCCAATTAAAAGTGACTGGTACCTTGTTAGAAGTATAAAGAGACCTTTTAAGATCTACCTCCCTAGAGGATTTAGAACTTCTTCTCATAATTCACCTTGTTAAAGGATTTATACAAAAGACATGTTAAAGTCCACACTATTAAGGGATTTAACCTTGCTAACCTATTAGAATTAACCTTGAGCAATAAACTCAAATCACTGATCTGGAATGGCATTGCTTTCCTATAAGATCCAACTCAATCTCTGAACTCTTGATGCAATACTCTTCCTATGTCTCTGATCGCAACCACCAATAACATGATCAACAACCCTAAATCACTAATTTAGCTTTTCTTTATATAATCTTTTTTAAGTTGGTTAAAACATTAAAAACAATCCACAAGTCGACCCGCAACTTTGACCAACTACATGAAAATCTGCACCAATAAAACTTAACATGTCAGCCCAAAACGCAATACAAATCTTTATTGCAAAACACCGATAATAACTTAACAACCTTGACCATCTAATCATCAGGAACCAATTAGTAACTCAACTAGTTCATATAGAATAATCACCAAAATACTAACTTTTACAAAATGTTGAGTTAACTGTCACGGTCGTACATCCAAACTTCTCTTACCAAAATAAGGCTCTAGTAATTATCGCACCTCCCAATGTGCTACAAAACTCGATCGCTACACAAGACACATTATGTTACTGTCTTCTTGTTCACTAGTCAAAACACTTAGCAAAAACTTCACTTAATCATCATGTCGATCGATAACAGCAACCTATTCACCAAAACTAATAGAGTTAATAAGATTCCATCAATGAAAAAATCAAACTTGTCATTTCACCTCCAAAATCTATCATAATGCCAACAATATCCCCCTTTGGCATTGATGGAAAAACATAGTGAAAATGCTTCTCATCGATCACCAATAACATATACAGAGCTATAACCATCTACTACACACTTATACGGATCATTTTCTCAACTGATTTTTACCATACCAATCACTCCCCTTTTGACAACAATGACAAAGGTAGAAAACTGAACTTCAAAAATGAAAACTTTTCCAATCACAATCTCTCAAAAACTTCTCAAAATTTTACTTGTGTTGTATCCAAGGAACTCTCCCATGATTTCTGCAAGTGTATAATGACTTGAATCTGTTCATGTAGAATAGAAGCTAACTCCTTTATAGCTTCAAGAGTACTCATATCAGGTAACTCAAGTGTTACCTCTGATTCTTTAATATTTTGTTGCATAACATCAATTGTTGGAATCAGATAGGTCTACAACTCCAGTAATGTAGTGATCCTCTTGTCTTGTTCTCCTTGCAATGTTTTTAGCTTGTGATTTATCACCTTCACTTTTGATCCATAGGATGTAGTTGAATGTGAAATAGGATCGAAAATAGCAATTAAAGATTTAAGCTCATGTTGAGCTTCATTCCTTTTCAACTCGAAATCTTGGGTAAAAAATGAAAAATTAGAAACTTTGGCTAACAATTGACCAACTTCCCTCAAAGTTTCCTTTACCTGATTTACTTGATCTGTAAGCGGTCCTTTATTTGATGCAATGGTTTCCATCAAATTCTCAGTCATCTTCTTCTCATAATCCAACTTAGCTCTATTCATAGCTACTTCATCCAACCTTGAGACTTGTTTAGTAATAACACTCACCAAAGTATCCATTTGTTCAATTGTAGGAGCATTTGGATCATATGAAACTTTAGGTACAAGATCTAATAGAATATCTTGAGTTGTCTCTAGCACTTGAGTTGGTCTCATTTCACTTCTTAGTTGGTCCATTTTTTCTTTCAAATTAAGTATGTCTGATACTCTCATTAGTTCAATGGGATGCATCTTAGTAACATCAATAGGTCCTTGAATAACCTCAACATCCTCTTCTTTAAGATCATCTTTAGTCTCTTCCTCGGGAACATCAATAGTCTTTCTCTTCTTCTTGGAACTAGAACTCTCACCAAGATTCAATTTCCTTTTCACTGAATGTGTTGCTACATAAGCTTCATCTGTCCTTTCAATATCACCAGTCTGTCCAACTATAGTAGTTGAAACAGGTATCACCATCTTTGCAGCTTTATCCTTTTTTCCTTCATCTTTACCTTGCACATCTGCAATTTCAACATTAGGATCTTGTTGTGGTGTATCAAAAGGTAAATTACCTATAATGTCTTCAATCACTTGTTCAGTAGAAACAAGTTCATCTATTGTCACCTCCTCTTGAGTAGTTTTTACTGGTTCATGTTCTTTCAATTTCTTCTTCATGATTTTAATTGTCTCATCATGAACTTCCTGAGTCTCACCAATTAATGTTTTGCATACTCTAGCCCTTGTTTTGAATCCAGGTCTTATTGCCTCAATTATAAGGTTTACATCATTAATAGAAAATTCAGGCTTTAGTAGAATTAATGTTTTCTCCATCATTTCTCTAGCTTGCTTCAGAGCATGCCTCCATATAGCATCAATCTTCCTATATAGTGTTCCAGGTATCATCTTATGTAGTTCACTAGGTCCTCTACAAAACTTATGCAAACTAGATACAATAGCAGCTTCAATATTTTTCTTGTCTGCATCATCAAATTTCTAATAGCATCGGTTTGCATCACTAATACTGCCATATTCCTTAAAACTCTCTACTATGGTATCTGCAATCAAAATCTTGAAAGTATTTGGATTAATTAAATTCTCAATTGTCATGCCAACTACTTTAGATTTCTTTCCACTATCCTTCAACTCAGCTTGGTCTTTGTCTGAATCAATTTTAGGTTCTTCTTCAGCAGTAGCTTTTTTTTGCTTTTGTCCTTAGACTCTTTATAACCATGATTCATTCATTTCTTTCTTGTGTAAGTCCTTTGATCTATCACAAGTGTTTTCATTGCTTCCTTCTCATTCTCCTTCTCCTTTAACACTAAGGAACTCCTAGCAGTTTTACATGTTGGCTTACCGATTGTAGAAGATACAACCTCTACCTCTTCAATTTATGCCGCAACAGCAGAAGTCCCTGCCTCCTTAGTTATAAACTTCTTCCTGATCTTATCCATCATATCTTTAGTAATGCCACTCTGCTTCGCTACATCATCAACCTTTTTTCTCACTCTTCTCTCTATCACAGGTGCCTTCAACTGTGAATGAGTTTTCAAATAAGTTTCTTCGTAGGTACCAAACCTAGGAGTACTGAGATCAATTGGTTTGGACAACAACTCATCAGCATGAAGTGATACAATATCACCATCTACTTCATAACCCATGGGTAAAACCCAAGAAGTTCTTAGTTGTACCACTTGCATCATGTATGTATCGGTATCCACGATAAAACATATATCATCTTTATACTTTTCTACAATACCGGTTGGGATACGTTCTCTCTCATGCATTCATTTCTGGAAATATTTAAAATAACCCCACAAAGTATTGTTGAAGTTATTTCCTAACATCCTTATGCATTGCTTAATCTGTACTACTGCAGGTCTATTGGTTAACCGTTGAATTTGACCAATACCAAGGAAATGATTCTGCAAATAGAAGAATATACACACCAGTAGGGAACCATACTTGAATGATTGTTTCTTATATTTCTTTCTTCTATCCATGTTCACAAAGAACTGGCTTCTCATGACTTTGCACAGGTCGTATCAAGCATTCTCCTTTACCATCCAATAAGCAGCATGAATACCACCACCGGGCACACTGTCAATCGGCTCAACTAATAAACCTTATGACCGATCACCATCGAAGAAAACTTCACCTCACTGTCTTCAATGTCATTAATCATCATAGCACATTGATCTTTCTTTGACTTTGTTAGGCGAGTGACCTCACCAGCTGGAATCATTCTCAGAATAGGTACATCGTCATTTGCACACAACCCATTTATCACATGAATAATCCCCTTGGTAATCTTATGTGGTTTGTCAATCCATAAGAACGGATCATGGACTCGACTTAGTACATATCTTATCCAATCGGTTTCAAACCATCAAGTAGGTCAGCAACATATGTGAAACCCTTATCTATTAGATGCTTATGCTCATCCTTCAAACCAGTACCATCACACAATCCAGTAAATGCATTGAAGATAGCATTGTAACCAAGATCTTCAATCTTGCAACGATCGAATGATCTTACATCCTTGGTTAACAGTACGCCATGAGGTATCGAAGACAAGGCACCAGCGGGATCATTTTTTGCCACCTTGAGTGGATGCAATTTGAAAACTGTCATCGGCTCCTCGGTAATCTCAACCAACACATGGGTGTCCATAATGCTAACAATGATTAAAAAAAATAGAACCTTCACAACACAAAAAGATATTGCTTCAGTTCGTTGCTAGAGTTCTTCAAACACCGCTTCACTTCGAGCATGAAAACATAATATTCAATTCACAACCACTTCGAAACACTTTGAAATCGCTTAGGATACGCTCACAAATGCACTTCTTAGCTCGTAGAATATAAAGTGACAAATGAACTTCACTTTTTCCCTTATAACGTCTCATTACCGAGCAATAAACGCAAACGTCAAATAGTAACATTAACTGGTCACAATGGTTAGAAACATAAAGACTCACTATGTCATTAACCAAAAATATTATGTGGTCGCATAGAATCATATGTAATGCAATATACTTCATAAAATTCTTACGTAACATCATTAGGCATCTAAATATGTTGATAAATCTTATAGCGCACACAAACTTAGGGGATAGATTATAGATCTTACTTGATTTTATCCCCCTAAACCAATACCTTTGACTTAGTAAGATGATGAAATCTCCACGCTACCCGATGTAGTGGAGTTCTCTGTCATTTCAGAAGACTTCAACTCTCCTTTATTTACCCAAGTATCCTTCATCTGCTTCTTGATTCCTTCAACATCTGCAACCCTCTTGCCTTTATCATTATCAGGCCTATTCACCAATTGGCCTCTAGTGTTATTATTCTTTGCTCTACAAGATCTTGCAAGATGTTCAATCTTATTGCAATTGAAACGCGTCATACCATTTTGTCTCCATGGCCCAGCATTGCCTCTATTGATTCTCATCATGCAATTCATTGTTGTGTGTCCAAAGTTGTGACAAACAGAACATGTAACATTGAATTGCCTCTCCCTTTGGTAAGGATTGCCCCGGTTCACAGGTGGCCTTTCATTGTTGATTCTAATCCTACACTCATTAGCCTTATGACCATGCTTGTTACAGTGATAACAGTTACATTTAAAAGCATTAGTTCTAGCATTGTAACCAACAGATCTACCAAACGAATTTGCAAACCTAGGAATAAATGGATTAGGTTTAGACCAACAAACATTAGTAGTATGTCCTTCCTTGTGAAAATTGAAGCATACCGTTCTGTAATTCCTCTTACCAGCTTTGTTGTTATTCACCTTAGCTATAAAATTTCCTTCTGCATGAGTCTCCTTTGGACCAGATGTCTCACTGACTTCAAATTTGGACAAACATGTTCCTTGTTTTTCATTATTTCTCCTTTGTCTAGAGAGTTGTTCATCAAGCTTAGCAGAACTCTTGTTGAACTTGTCCAAGAGGTCATTAGCACTCTTCAACTCTTCTTTCAACTTTCCATTCTCATCTCTCATATCTTCATTCTCTCTTATGACATTAGCATTTTATTCATTAGAATCGTGTAAGTGTTCCCCCAATGTAGCAACTTCTTGCTTAGATACGAAAAACCCATCCACCTTAGGTACTAGGGTTTCATCTTTGGCTTTTACGGCATCTTCTGTAACTTTCTTAGCTTCGTTTATAGCTTTCCTTGCTTCTAGCTCTTCACCCATTCTTATTGAGAATTTTTCCAACTCCCTTTACATGTTCTTCTTTTCTTGTTTCAGTTTGTCTAGCACCTTATGCATGTCCTTATTGTCTTTAGCAAGTTGTTCATTTTCCAATATCATAGCTTCTACCTCAGATTCATCATATCCACTTTTCATCATATCCACTTTGCTCAAAAAGGCTTTCAATAAGATCTTGACTTTCACTCAACTGTTCGAGCAACTTCTGTCTTTCAGCCCTAGAGATCTTCAATTGGTCTTTAAGTTTCTCAATCATGTCCTCAACCTTAGCAAGTTGTCTTCTATAAAACTCCATGTCTCCCTTAAGGATCTCACCCAAGTTGTTAGGCTTCTTCAAGGGCAATGGGCTTTGATACCAATTGTTAATATATAGAAGCACTGAGAGGGGGGTGAATCAGTGTAAACAAGAAATGTACTAATTCAACCAATAAACTGAAAAAGATTTTAACCAACTTGTAAGAAATGAAGCATGCAAGAGTAACTATGTAGTATAAGTAAACTAATTCAAACATACACAAAGCATAACTCATAACACCACTATTTTTATCGTGGAAACCCTTGTAAGAGGGAGAAAACCACAGTGGGGATGACACCCATAAATCTCTTCATTGCAGTAAAAGAGTTGCCCTATTAGGAGCTTACAATACCGTGTTTGGGGCTCACCCGGTTAAGATGACTAGTACCTTGTTAGAAGTACAAAGAGATTGTTAAGATCTATCTTGCTAGAGGATTTAAAACTCCTTCTTAGAAGTCACCTTGTTAAAGGATTTATACAAAAGACCGGTTAAAGTCCACCCTGTTAAGGGATTTAACCTTGCTAGCCTATTAGAGTTAGCCTTGAGCAATGAACTCAAATCACTGATCTGGAATGACACTGCTTGCCTATAAGATCCAATTCAGTCTCTAAACTCTTGACACAATAGTCTGCCTTTGTCTCTGATCGCAACCACCAATAACACGATCAACAACCCTAAAACTCCATGTCTACCTTAAGGATCTCACCCAAGTTGTTAGGCTTCTTCAAGGGCACTAGGCTCTGATACCAATTGTTAATATATAGAAGCACTGAGAGGGGGGGTGAATCTGTGTAAACAAGAAATGTACTAATTCAACCAATAAACTGAAAAAGATTTTAACCAACTTGTAAGTAATGAAGCATGCAAGAGTAACTATGCAGTAGAAGTAAACTAATTCAAACATACACACCATAACTCATAACACCACTATTTTTATCGTGGAAACCCTTGTAAGAGGGAGAAAATCACGGTGGGGATGACACCCACAAATCTCTTCATTGCAGTAAAAGAGTTGCCCTGTTAGGAGCTTACAATACCTTGTTTGGGGCTCACCCAGTTAAGAGTGACTAGTACCTTGTTAGAAGTACAAAGAGATTGTTAAGATCTATCTCGCTAGAGGATTTGGAACTCCTCAAAAGTCACCTTGTTAAAAGATTTATACAAAAGACCGGTTAAAGTCCACCCTGTTAAGGGATTTAACGAAGCTAACCTATTAGAGTTGGCCTTGAGCAATGAACTCAAATCACTGATCTGGAATGACACTGCTTGCCTATAAGATCCAATTCAGTCTCTGAACTCTTGACACAATACTCTGGCTTTGTCTCTGATCGCAACCACCAATAACACGATCAACAACCCTAAAATAATAATTTAGCTTTCTTGTATATAGTTGTTTTTAAGTCGGTTAAAACATTAAAAACAATCCACAAGTTGACCCACAACTTTGACCAACCACGTGAAAATTCACGCCAATAAAGCCTAACATGTCGGCCCAAAACATAATACAAATGTTCATTGCAAAACACTGACAATAACTTAACCACCTTGACCATCTAATCATCAGGAACCAATCGGTAACTCAACCCGTTCATATAGAACAATCACCAAAATACTAACTTTCACAAAATGTTGAGTTAACTGTCACGGTCGTACATTTAGACTTCTCTGACCAAAATAAGGCTTTAGTAACGATCGCACCTCCCAATGTGCTGCCAAACTCGATCGCTACCCAAGACACATTCAGCTACTATCTTCATGTTCACCACTCAAAACACTTAGCAAAAATTGCTTCACCTAATCATCATGTTGATCAGTAACAACAACCTATTCACCAAAACTAATAGAGTTAATAAGCTGCCATCAATGACAAACTCAAACTCATCATTTCACCTCCAAAATCTATCATAATGCAAACAGATTATTGTGAAATTGCTTTTAGTTTGTACTCTACCGATAAGATATGCATAATTATAGAGACATTTGGAAATTATTCAATGAAATTCATAATTATAGCTACCAAATATTGGAGATAGTATCCTCTCAAATCTCTTGCATCAAATTTTCTTTGTATAAATCATACAACTTTTTAAGTTATATGAAAAGACATTATTTTAATAGTGTATATAAGTTAACATGTATGACATATACAACAGTTATAGAATTTAATATGTGTGTCATTCAAAAATTTAACATTGGTGACATTTGTACAAGGATAGTCAATTTTATTTTCATTTTTTTTAGTGGGGGAGAATTATTTTTGCATTAACTGTTCACAATATAGACCAATATGATTAAAGAAAAATAATATATTTTTTATTATTTAAAATAAGAAATAAATATGAACTATAGACTTTTACTTCGAATTATTTAATTGTCACATTTGGCTAAACTAATAGCATAAACGAATTCAACCAATGCTATTATTTACCTGCCTATTGGCAGGAACTAATAAATATGTATATCATAAATATATGCATTTTTTAATAATTTGAAATCAAAAATTAAATTCAAACACTTCGCATAAATAAATTAAAAAATAGACAATTTTAATAAGCTAAAATCAAAAATTAAATTCAAACACTTCTTATATATAAATTAAAAAATGGACAATTCCAATGAAAGGTAATAAATTTCATTAGATTAGAGTATTGTTGATAAGGGGCAACTACCCCTGATTTATCTCATGTTTTGGATCAACTTAGTGCTGGTGATAGAGCTCAGTAGAACTTTCTGTTAAGCTCTTTTTAATTATTTCTCTTTTTGTTTTAATAAAATTTTGCCCCTCTTTTAATAATAAATTTCATTATTTCATGAAATGAAATGCTTAAACAAACTTATTAACAACCAGATCTGATTATTATCAAGTTATGTTACGAATTCAATTCCCAATACGAATTCACTTAGGGCCCGTTTGGACCACGGCATATCGGCCGTAATTCCGGTATATCGATTTCCGAATATGGTCTGCCATGTTTGTGTGCAACATCATAAGATGGAATTGGAATTTCGGAATTCCAATTTTGCCCAAAAAATGAGCATTCGGTCTTCCACTAAAAAAGGTGGAATTGGAATTTGACCCTCTTATTCCACTTTGGTATTCCAATTTTTAAAACTATCGGGTCCGCGTCCGCGTGCAAAGTAGTTTTTTTTTACGTCCGCGTGCAAAGTAGATGAATGTCGTTGTAAAGGATAACAAGCTGTAATAAAATACAGTGGAACTCCTCTTCATGGTGATATCGTTCTGTCCTACAGAATGGAGTAGTACTTGGC
>MU224432.1:4337101-4349087 GCA_018584345.1 Thuja plicata | reverse complement strand
TCCTCTTCATGGTGATATCGTTCTGTCCTACAGAATGGAGTAGTACTTGGCAATTTATCCATAGGATCCGCGCATTTTAAATAAGCTTGGAAGAAAACCCAACTCTGACGTGATTGACTTCCCTTGGAGCTCTTAGCTTCTCTTCTTTTGTACTGAAATAACTCTCTTTTCAAAAACACCATCATTTTATGTATTGTCTTTGCATCAAGATTGTCACCGTTGCCTGAAAGACCATTTTTCCGTTCCAGAATCTTCTTAGTCATCTTCCGGGTGAACCAAACAGGTCATCCCATATATTTGAGAATTTGATCTTCCAGAATTGACTATATCTGGCATTTGGTATTCCGTGGTCCAAACGGGCCCTTAATATTTGTGAATGACAAAATTTGAAATATATGTACACTAAGGATTTCACTGTATATTATTCTTTTCACTTGATGAATTGATTTTTGGGGCACGTCGCAACTTATCGTGATTTCTCACAATTTTTCCCCCTTTTTTTCTATTGTAGGACGAAACATTACTTCATAATCAGCATTCAGGCTGCTCAAGCTCATTGTCCATCTACATCAATATCACATAATATAACATTTGACCCAGATATAATTTTCATGGGGTTTTTCAAATGCAAGCAAGTTGCAGCTTGCATATTCTAATACTATTATATTCTAATTCAATATTATGCTCCATCATGAAATTCATGTGCCAAGCAATAAGTAAAATTTAGAAACCGCCAATGCGTAGCTAACAATATCAAACAAATAAATACATCAAAAACTGTGAACACCAAACACTGAGCAGATATCAGATCTTCCATTCTCAAAACACAGCTAATTGTATTCTATTTGTTACATATGAAAATTTAGCTGAAGCATGTTCTGTCATATTTATGACATTACGCTTCATAAACATTTGAGAACTAGAAAGGGGAAAACTTCTTCAACTACTTCTAAGGGAAGTAACAATAAACTTTATCCATATGAATCACCATAATCATCACAAGGCATGTTGTAGCAGAAAACTTAAAACTCGAGTTACCTCAAACTTAAGTTCTCTTTATTAGAGAAAATACATTTGCTACTCCATCCATGTCTTCTAGCCAGAAACGGAATATCTTTACATTCCTCCAGCCCTATAATGGTAGAGTTTACCAATTACATGTAAAGCAGTTACAAAACCTATGAATCCAAGGCTCATCACTAATACCACAGTTGGTGTTATTTTCAGTCCTGGGGCATCATCAGTATAGAACCTCAGCATATTGCTGCCGCTACTGTTTCCAGGTCCAGCACCAGTCGTTCTCCTCCTCCGCATCCCAGCAGCTGCAGCACTGCCTCTAGGAGGATTGTCACCACCTCTTGACACCATTTTGAATCTGGAACTTGATCAACAGCAATATCTTTCCACACAAAAAAAACTATAATAAGATACTCACACATTTGCAATTAAAAAATTCAAGGAAAATAGAATTGAGTACAGAAAAAGGTGCAAACACATTTCATAAGTTTTTACGCATTCTTTAACATATTGGTGAAAGAGAATGGAATAAGCCTGTAGTCAAATTTTAGAGAGACGCGAAGAAAATCACCCGATATGTCATTTCTGAGGATTTTATTCTCGATTTGCTCTGATTTAGCATCCCATAAAACCGAGGATAATTTCCAGATTTAAATTTATCGAATTAACATTATGGCTGAATTTTGGCAGACCAACCTTCTCCCTCATCTCTTAGCATTTTACAGTCTACCTAACCCTGTACAGTTTTGTGCTCTCAACCTCTATTCTCTGTTGGAATCTAAACAAACATAATGCAAACAACCAAAAAAAAAATATTCCCCATTTCCGATCAGTCTATTTGTGCTCTCAACCTTTATTCCATGTTGGAATCCATGCAAACATGTTGAAAAGAAACATTCTCGTTCACTCCTAGAATTCTACATTTTGCATTCTACCTAACCCACCGCAAATTTGTGCTCTCAAACCTCTATTCCATTTCTGAATTCATGCAAATATTTTAGTAACCCTTTTCCCCTTATCCTGTCTACCAGAATTCTACGGACTACCTAACCCTATACAAGTTTGTGCTCTCAATCTCAGATCCATGTTGAAATCTATGCAAATATGTTGCAAACAAGGTGAATGAGTATAACTATTACCAGCTCTTGTGAAAAGGCCGCCTTTGCTTTTCAATCACTCAAATTAAGTGATTTTTCTTTTGGATTGGCAAGAGTTAAAAAATAATTTCAGACTTTTCTCAAGGACGACAGGAAGGGCACCCATGACCCTTAGGTTTGCAGGTTGCTCTTCCTCTCGTTAGTCCTTTGCTTTTGTTACCAATTTGCTTCCATCCCACTCTTTCTTAGATGCTGAACCATAGGTAGATAGTACTGATTGAAAAAACAAGGGCTAACAGCGTAGTTACTAGGAGACGAGGCAAGAGGGACAGGAACCAGTAGGACATTTTCAAAAAAAGTTGGAGACACAAATATATATATAAGAAATACAATTGATACGCAACTTTCAAGAATGTAAATGTAATGTCCCCATTTTAGTTCACCTCGACTTGCAGTCAGGATTAGCCCATCAGTGACCTTTGTAGGCTAATCAGGGGTCAGAAGGTCTCAGTGGTCGAGCCAGAGATTATGTTTCAACTTCCAGGCATCAGGTTCTAACAGGAAGCACTTGGATTTTATATGGATTATTAAAGTTGAGGCTTATAATGTTTAAATGATTATTAATTATGTAAAAACTTAATTAATAATAAAGTGGAGGTTTTTTTTGCAAGTAATGACTAAATGTTTATATGACCCTTTAATACATGTATCTAGGCGTCTTTATTTTTGGGAGGAATTATAATTCAAAATTTCAAACATTGAACTATGTTTCCTTTGGCCGCGAATATCATGAAAGGTGTATTGTTGAAGCTGAAAGTCGAAGGTGTATAGTTGAAGACAAATTATCGTTTTTGGAAGGAATGAGCTATTTAGATCAAGTCTGAAATCGAACCTGGTATTCTACATGCATTTTTTGGGTCAATTTGTGAGTTGTGCTACGGTGCCAAGGGTTCTGAAAAAAAATGAGACTAGAGAATTGGGAATTTCTCAGTCTTTCTGCAGTTTAAATTGGTTCATAGTGACCAGTGAATTGTGCCATTGGTGGCTTCAATCAGAGGCCGCAATTGGGATTAAACGGTTTGAATTTGTGAAGGAGATTCAACGTTTTGCATCCAAGAGTTAACGCAAGGACAGTGGTAGCTGTTTGGAAATAAATCGCAGCTTTGGACTGAAACTGTGTGTTGGTTATAGGCTGTCATTCTTCTTTGTGGGACAGCATTGAATGTCCTGGAAGCCACGATAATGTCTTAGGGGAGACTGCGATATCAGACAAGGCTCGTTTTGGTTATCCAAGTGCAGACACTGCTTATTTAGCATCCACGTTGGAAGGGACGACATTTCCAGTTGGCAGTGATATTCACTTGTGGGGCTGCGATTCAATTCAGAGGATCTGCGTTTACAAACAGAGGCTCGGTCTTGCTAGGATAGGACCTTCGTTCACTCCCCAGCATCCACGTCAAACTCTTATGTCTATTTTTGCTGCGGCAAGCAACAAGATTATCAACATCATTTTTCCAACCTTCCAGGTTCCCAAATAAATCTGAATTAAATATAGTTGCTTGTATATATATTTCTAGCTTGGTAATTATTTGCGAATAAATAATCAGTGAATAAAGTAAAGAGTGCTTGCTCTGAAATTGCATTCAATTCTCATGCTTTGTGATTATTTATTATTTAAAAAATTTTAAAAATCATATATTCCTTTAAAAAACACAATAACAAACATTGCAAAATCACAATCAATCAAAGATATACAGAACTCAGAGCCAGAATTGAAGTTATAACCAGATGGGGTTATTACAGTAAAACTTTAAAGTGCTTAAAAATGAAAAAGTTTAAACACTTTAAAAGTGAAATAGACAAAGTTAAACTACAGTGAAATTTGATAGTATCTTCATAAGATAAACCCTAACTACTCGCTAAGTCGCCCAAGTACTCATGAGTTCTTCTGCAACTTGAGTTTTTTTTAACTCTGTGTTTTTCTGCAACCCGGAGTTTCTGAGGTGAGTTATGGCATGAGTAGTCAGTGAATATGTGCTAAAAACTCAACATGCAAAGAGTTTTTAGCAGTTGCTGTAAAAACACAGAAAAAATATTGAAAGATGTGATCTGCCATTATAAGCACCATACATTCAAGCTAAAAGAGCACATCAACATTTCAACATAGTTAAGCGAATTGGAAAGATTTTATAATGGATTTGAATGTTTTTGTGCTCTAGAAAAGCATTTATTTGAGCTTGGTGGTGAGAACTCCACCCCTTGGCCCCGCCCTAATCTGCAATAGGAAACATGACAAGGGCAATAACCTTGAAACCTTGCAAGGGGTGCTGCCCATCAATTTTACTAGAGGCACTAACCCCAGACCCCCACTATACCTAGGTTTTGTAGAATACAACATTTAGCTTTGCACAAAAAATTTGGAGGACTAGTTACAAGGGCTTATTGAGTTGAATGAGGTTGACCCCTGTAGTGATTGGACCACACAAGATGAGAAACCCTCCTTTTTTTTTTACAGAGGACAAAATTGTTGATTTCAAGAGGCAAGCTATGGAGGATGTGGATGCCGCAGATGCAAGCCAGATTGGATTGGATGACATCAATGTGGCAAAGTGAAATCATTGCCATCTAGTAGCAAAGGTGGATCCACGAGCGCAACCTTCTAAGTTAAACAAGGAGTCACAGCCACCTACAAAGATTAGATCCATCTTCCCAATTTTTCACTACAATGGGGGAAGAGGAAATTTAAAATTATAAAACCTTGTAATTTGTAACTAGCCAAGATATGCAGTTTATGATGATGATTTTATGGACTTGTGGTGATGATTTTCAAAAGCAATCATCATAAATTCATTATAGTTATTGGCTAATTATTGTATCCACATGATAATGTGATTTTGTATTATATTGCTATTCAAATCTATAGAAAACTTCATTATAGTTATTGGCTAATTATTGTATCCACATGATAATGTTATTATGTATTATATTGCTATTCAAATCTAATAGAAAACACTTCCCTGACGTTTCATGAACTGACACATGTGATGCACTTTGTAACTGATTACATCAAATTTGTGTTTTTTATAATATTTAAGTAATTTTTAAGTTGCCGCACTTTTGCTGAGTCAGAATTTTTTTGGCCAAGTCTGAGTATGCAAACTTTGATATAAACAATTAAATTTCATACCAAAATCATCTGGAGATGGCACAAAAATAAAGGGAGGGGAATTCCATTATTCTACATGGTATGGGGATCTGCAGAGATCACTTTGTTTTCAATTAATTAATTAAACTGCAACGAATGTACAGATCTTAAGCTTTATTGTGGTTTCTCTTCATACCATTAGCCCTTTGGGATTTTATAAGAAATTCTTCTGCTACAAAAAAGCGTAGGATTTTATTTAAGAATAGAAATAGGAATAATAAACCTATTAGTGTATTTCTTTAATTCTTTTAGCTTTTCTCAATCACATATCAATTATCAGCAATTTAGGAAAACCCAATGTATCATACAATATATCTCAGAAACCTCAACGAGAGGTTCCCCAAATTCGAAAACTAAAAAGGCTCGAAATAAATATCACCTTGAGTCTCCTAAGTGGGATGTCTCCAAGACGGGGCCATGTTTTGGATGGAGGAGACAAGTATCAGAGATTAGGGCACCAAGTCTCCGGGTAACATGGATAACGTACACAGTTATAAATTTTGTTCTCCTGACCAAATTAATAAGTTGGAAAAAAGAGAGAATCAATGTTATCAGCAATTTAGGAAAACCCAATGTATCATACAATATATCTCAGAAACCTCAACGAGAGGTTCCCCAAATTCGAAAACTAAAAAAGGCTTGAAATAAATATCATCTTGAGTCTCCTAAGTGGGATGTCTCCAAGACGGGGCCATGTTTTGGATGGAGGAGACAAGTATCAGAGATTAGGGCACCAAGTCTCCGGGTAACCATGGATAACGTACACAGTTATAAACTTTGTTCTCCTGACCAAATTAATAAGTTGGAAAAAAGGGCTGGACTTTTACAAGAGAATCAATGATACTAGTCCTAAAGGAATACTTAGTGCATATATTTTCCTCTTCGGCAGAATGGGATGTGTTTTAATAAGAGTTGCATGGACACAGCTACGATATCAGATTCGGCTATTTTTTAAGGCCCATAATGTGGATAGAGCTACACATGGAGAAATATATAGAAACATAACTCTGTCAAAAAGAGCAATTGATTACCCTACGGACCTGTGGGCTATCCGATCTGAAGTGTATTGCTGTTTTTTCAATAATCGATCTGACCTGGATATGTAAAATCGAAAGTCGAAATACTAATATATGATAAAATGGCTATGGAAGAGGGAAAAAACATAAACGCGCATTTATTTATCTTGTTGTCCAGTGCAGCAATTAATTTTCATATAAAGAAGCGCAGAGTAGGAAAAAAGGGGAAAAACATGTAGAAGAACACAAATCTTTGCAGATATTGTATGCGACACACAAGAAAAGGAAATAAAGAAAGAAAAATTCTAAACTTTTGTATGAATAGACAATAAACAGATATTTGTGAGGAAAATAAAATTTAGGAGATGCTATCATTCCGTGGCTTAAAAACATCGTTTTCAGACAGAATTTCAAAAAACTATCGTACCTTAAAGATAATATCTTTGTGTTATGCCCAATGACGATCCAACCAGAGAGCAATGAAGAGAAGTCCAGATGTGATGGTTAGCAGAATGGGAGAAATCTGATGCAGGTAGAGTCCCCGTCTGTCGCAGATTCAATCTAAAAGTTTGTAATATATTTAGGGTTTCGAAAAGCTAATTATAGAAGAAAAGTGAGTACAATTTCTAATGTCCCAGTTTGAACTATTAAAATATACTTTATTTTAAATTTGATTAAAAAATTTAGTGCAATGGATAAAAATTATATCCCTTTTAAGCTAATTGCGATATTATAAGATCTCATTAATAAATTGGTTTTCAATTAATTAAAAGATTTTTGTATTTAATTTTTAAAATGAATTCAATTTTATAAAGTTAATATGTGAAATTTTTAATTTTATAATTCAAAAACTGAATTATTTTTAAATGTGATTGGTCAAAATTATTTAAATGTTAAAAGAGTAAATTTTTAGAGATTGTAGATTTTTAAGATTTTTAGGATTTATTTATGTTAAAAAATTATTATTTTTATTTGTAAAAATATAGTTAATAAAATTAAGTAGCTACTTTATAGATATTTAAATTTACATTTAAAAAATAAGAAGAGATAATCTTCTCTATTCTATTTTACACAATTAAAAATATTAAACTAATAGATAAAAAATTGTATCTTTTTTTATTATTGATTTTATGTTATTTTACATAGATGTTTTAAGTATTGATTTAGATTATGATTTTAATTATTTTAGTTTACTATAGACTAAACTTCAAACATAATCATAATCCAAAATACAATTAGATATTTTAAATTCTAAATTTTATTTTAGAAAACTAAATCAATTCTAAGTGGTAGTAGTTGTTATGTGTGTAGACTCTCATGCAAAAACTTTTAAAGTGTGATTCTAGGACAAGAATTAGAAAGGCATCAACCACTCATTTGCATTTGAGATTCGTCTTTACCATCTAGTATTTATTGACATTTTAAAACTTATTAGCATTCCAAGATATCAATTATTATTATGATCTTATGGACGAATCTCTATGTAGGTTTAGCAAGATTAGAAGATATTATTGCATATTAGGTATGTCGCATCTAAGTATCACATTTCGATTTTATATACTCTAGATTGTCTCTCACTTAGAGCAATCCTTGCATTACATATTGTCTACTACTATTTATATTAAATTGTTGACTCAATATCCTAGTATAATTTCAATATTCTTTTTGGGCAGTTTGAGGTTAAAGTTTATGGCTTAGAGATTTTCTCTTCTTCATGGAGAGCATGGGATCAAGTCAGACATCTTGTTTTGAATGGGGCAACAGTGTCTAACAATCCTCAATATTATGTTAGGAACTAATCTCTTTGGTGAAATCTTGTGTTAAATGGTAAGCCTCTGGCATTACACAGGGATGCTCGGCTAAAGGTTGGACTTCCCTAGGGGTTAGCAAGGTACATGATATTCTAATCAGTGGTAATTTTGGTTCAGTCTTCCTCTTATAAGAAAACTCATACTATGATTGCTAATGCTCTTAGTGTAAATTTTCCTAGTAGGTTAATAAGTGATGGGGATATGCTAGACAGGATTATATGGCAAAATGGTTCTAAATTCACTTTTGTCTTGGTCAACAAGATTTATTGCACACCAGTTGGCTTAGGAGATGTTGATGCTTGGTTAAACAAAACTTGCAATTTAGATAATATCTTTATGTCGTGTTCGATGAGGATCCATCCATACAACAAAGAAGAGAATGCCAAGATGTTAGGGTTTATAAAGGAAGAAATTTGATACAAGTAGAGTCACCAGTTGTCGCAGATTTAATCGCCCCCATGTAAAAATTTTATAATATATTTAGGGTTTCAAAAAACTAATTATAGAAGAAAAGTAAGTATTATCTCTAATGTCCCAAATTGAACTTTTTAAATGTACTTTATTTTAAATTTGATTAAAAATTTAAATGTAATGGATAAAAATTACATATCATTTTTTATTATTGGTTTTTCGTTATTTTATATGGATGTGTTAAATATTGATTTAAAGTATGATGTTAATTATTTTGGTGTATTTTAGACTAAACCTCAAAAATAATCATAATCCAAACATATAATTAGATATTTTAAAATTTAAATTTGGAAAAACTAACTCGATTCTAAGTGGTAGTAGTTGTTATGTGTAGACTCTCATGCAAAGACTTTTAAATTGTGATTCTGGGAAAAGTTTTAAAAAGGCATCAACTATTCATTTGCATTTGAGATTTATTTTTTTCATCTAGTATTTATTGACATTTAAAAAAAAATTTAGCATTCCAACATCTCAATTATTTCTATAATCTTATGGATGAATTCGTATATAGATTTAGTAACATTCCAAGGCATTATTACTTTCATCGCCTCTACATTCTTTGAAACTCGAGTTACATGTTAGGTATTTTGTATCATATTCTAAATTCTAAGTATGACATTCTGATTTTATAGACTCTAGATTACCTCTCATTCAGGGTAATCCTTTCATTCATCACATATTGTCTACCACTATTTATATGAAGTTTTTTACTCAATTTCCTCTCCTAGGCTTGTCACAAGAGGAAGAGCCTCACTTGACAAGCTCCTTGAAAGTGTTAACATCATCATTTCATTGTAGATTACAAGTATGTCTCTGTTTGTAAATATAGGCAAATCTTAGTTATCAGGCTTACATCCATGGGTCAACGTTATTGGTGTGAACGAGGGTGTTTCCCACCCATTTCCCCCTCTTATAGTATGAGCAAAGTACATTATCTTTAAATAGTTCCTTGTTGGGATCTTTTCAGACATGTTCACATGTTAAGTTTACTTAGTGTATTAGGAATCTTTCTAGAAGTTTCTTGTAGACATGTGATCTTATCCCCAAGTTATAAGATGACATATGATTAAGACACTTATTATAATCTTAATTATTCTTATCTCTCAACCTTACTTACCTATATAAACAAGGTCTTGTATGTAAATTTTGGTCAATTCATGGATCATATTTAATCTAATATATTTGGTGATTCGTTATTGCAAATTTATTCTCTTTCGTTTATCTCTTATAGAAGGTTATTTTGCTTTTTGCAAGTGATCATTGGAGCTTGAGTCATTGAGTGACTCTAACACGGTATCAAAGCTTAAGATGTATAGTTCCCCATCTCAAATTTGAGAGTGATTTGTGCTTGAGATTTTATAAGGTTAAAAATCCTGGTGAATCTTGAAGATTTGAGTATACTCTTTTCTTGCATCATATAATGATTTGGAGGATTAGAAAAACTTGATAGAAATATCAGATTTAGGGCTTTTTCTTTATGGCTTTGTATTATAGGATTATTTTGAAACTTATTAGTGCAAATCTCAACACACTACTGAATTTAGAGGGTCCAAGAAAGTTGATTTTCTTTTTATTTAACCAAATTGGACATCATGTGAAGTGATAGAGTTTGAAATTAAGATTTGAAGCTCAAATCTAGTGAGCAAATTTTTATTGAAGCATTTTCAGCCCAAACATGCCCTTTCATTAAGTATAGAAGGCACAAACAAACCCTGTTTTTATATACAATATTTCATATTTTTGTGACAAATATATTTTTGAATTTTGTACAATTGTTTGAAATTTGACAAGCAAATGACTGTCATGGACACTATCATAAATTTCACAGCCTGATGATCCTCAACAAACACTGTTAAATTTGACACTGAATAATCATCAATAGATATTGTGCTAAGTTTGATGGTAAAATGACCATCAATCTGTAACCCAAGTTTGTCCCTCTCTCTATTAGTAGCTTTAGTTTTGCAATTCAACTTTAAATGACTATATCTCAATCATCTAGACTTCTTTTTTTGAGATTTTTTTTAAAATTTGGGGTAGAATTTATGCTTTGTGCAACTTGGTGTAATTAAATTTTGATTTTTATGCCTAATTTGTTTAGAAATAATACATTTGTCCAACTATAACGAAGTTTATCTCAATTTGAGAACTTTAAGGGCTTAATTCTTACTCCTACAATAACATTTTTGGATTTATTTTTTTAAAAATTGCATATTTTTTATGTATTTTACAATAGTGTGATCATATCGATCTCATTCTATGTAAAAACTATACTTTGATATCGTAGCCAAATTTGATATTTGTGTGTACTAAGACCAGGTCTAGTTTGTTGCTTTTGGAATTTGACATTTGTAATTACACTGCGTCTAAAGTGTCAACCTTGTATATTGCTAGGGTGTCTCTTTATTGAGTGATTTTTTAGGGAGGCAGGGGAGATGGGGGGGAGTCTCTTGGTGCATTATTTTGATCTATTTGCTTGTGCTTGTCATTTTCATTGATCATTCTAAAGTTTCATTGCTAGCACCTTATATTATGCAACTTAGCATTCACATGCATGGAATTCCTTAATGAGTCTTGTATATTCTTTATATGATGAGAAAAGGCACTTCAACCTATGAATGATGATAAAAAGATAAAATGGATTATTGAACATATTAAAACTCTTGGATGTCTTTGTAGCTATGTTTCACAATATCTATTGTTTCAAATTGATTCGTGTAAATATTCTTGTGGAGCTTCCAAGGGAAAAATTAAAAATATTTATGTCACTAGTGATGAATTCAAAGGCCATCAAATTGATAATTAATTGATGATCCTTGATCCAAAGAACTTTGACAAAATTCGACACCATATCACCAAGGTTAATGATTTAAAAGAACAATGTACATAATGTGGAATTGATAAGGACATTTAGTTGGTCTACAATGTATTAAGTGAACTAGACCTTGAATATGTTTATTTTTTTTCTAGATTTCATATTCGTTGGCTATCTATAGGATCTATGCATGTTATACCTTCATTTTTCAGCTTTTTTTTAGATGATATTACATGGGCAACAAAAGCTTATTTCTACGCATTTAAAAAACTCATCACAATCTCAATATTTATCAATTAGTCAAGTGAAAGAATATAACAATCTTATAAGAATAAAATGTAAATAAAAGAACAATCCTGTATGCAAAATAGATGTGCAACTACTCTAAATGAGATAGTAATCAATCTAACTAATAAATCAATCTAATTGCAAACACAATGAAGATTACAAGTTTAAATGAAGCAAAACAATAAAGTTACCTTCACCTACCCAATGCAGCTTGTCTCCATTGCCCTCCTAGCTTTGGTTTCTTGAATGTATGTTGAGCTCTCAGA
>MU224432.1:4307375-4321081 GCA_018584345.1 Thuja plicata | reverse complement strand
CTTTTAATAGAACTAATTTAGAAGACCTAGGATAAGAAGAATAGACTATAGTGAATTTATCTAATAAATATAATAATTTATTAAATAAATAGAAGAAATAAATATTAATTAAATAATAAATATTTAACCAATTCATCAAGTCAACATTAATTAAATAATAAATATTTAATTAATCGATTAATCAATGAAGCCATTTTTTAGTGTATACAAATCCATATATAGATCAAGTACAAAGAAAAATCCTTTTAAAAAATGAACTCTTATAAGAAGGAAAAACCTACTTGTGCATATCACAAGAAGCTTGGACATGAAGAACATTCTAGTTATAAGGACATTGATGAATTGAAGCATATTCTTAAGAAGGATAATGTTAATCTACTTTCCATAACTTTGAGCCAACTTCATCTTCTTCTTGTATCGTCATAAAAAGTAAGCACCTAACTTGTGCTCATGTTAGACCATTGTGTGCCTACTTTAGTGTGTTTCTTATGGTAGGACCCTATGTTGCTCTTAAATGCATACCTAATTCAAATGTGGGTCCTCCTCTTCCTTAAATCTTGTTTAAACTTGAGGTTGGCTCTCATGTATATGCATGATTTCTCATTTTCCATCTAATCCCATAATTCATTTCCTTGCCTAGGACCCATGCATTCATTTGCAGATTTTGGGATTTGTCCTGGTCTCCTAGCAACCTACAATTTTTCCCTTGCTCCTTTTCACCTTGCCTGACATCCTGGTGAAATTTGATTACATTTCACCTAGGACAAGTCGATCCTGGTGAAATTTGATCTCATTTCACCTGGGACAAGTCTACTTATACCTGGGTACAAGTCGATTGGTCGACTTGTACCTAGGTTTTTGGGCCCAGATTTGGCCTAAGACCCAATGCTAGGGTTTTCCTCTGAGCTTTAGATTTGTGGTCGGCTTGGACTTAATATGAGCCCTGAAATGAGTATAAAAGGAGGTCCTCTCCCCTCATTTTGGCATCCATCTATCTATTATCAATCCACTATTATGCAATCAATCCCTCTACAAGCAAGCAATCTAGACAAGCAAGTACAAACAAGCATCTATTAATGAAGGCATCCATTATCAAGCGTTCAATTCAATCAAGCATTCAAGTGCAAGGAAGCCATCAAGATCCATAAAGTATTCAAGTCTTCAATCATATCATGCAATCAATGTGTTTCTCTCCATAGATCTAGCTTATTTCCCCCATTTGAGGCCAAGCAAAGAAGTGTGCTATCAAGGAAGGAGATCTACATTCATCCATCAAGTCTTCTTCTTCTCTCTCTCTTCCCCAATCAAAAATTATGGAGAATTTTAACATCTACTACATGTGGTTATGTCTTACATGATTTACTTTTGGTTTTTGTGTTGAGTCAAATTTATTGCATCAACGTACTTTCTCACATTTAAAGAAGTAATTGCATCTACATGGTATATGATATACTTCATTATCTATATCTAGTCCCTGCTACATGACAACACACTTTTCCTTTATTTCATTTAATTTAAAGGTTGATTCCTATATAGGGGTTTGACTGAGGCAAACCCCTCCCCTCAACCTTCATCCCCTTCCTTTCTATGTGTAGGAATAGGTGGTAGAGTGGCAGATCTGGATTTGTAAAGTACAAACACAATCGTAGGTCCTCGAAACATTTCATCAAATTTGGAGTTGTCAGAAACAATTCAAATTGTTAACTTTTCCCTAGAAAAATGACTTGTCCCTGGGCAACCGACTTGTCCCTGCACTTTTTGGCTAAAAATTACAGAGCGGAGAGTTACACGTCTCAGGTCCTCAGATCTAGAATTAAAACGCATTCTAACATTCTTGTGACCATCAGATCCAACTTCAAAGTGTCATTTCCTATATTCCACTTCCAGGTGCACTTGTTTTTATTTCTTTTCCTTGCACTTAATTACATAGATCATATTTACTTTGATACATATCATTCATTTTCTATATAAGTAATTCAAATACCTCCTTGAACATAGATCTTGCATTAGCATCCATACAGCCCTTTGGTTGTGCTAGTCAAATTTGTTAAGGGTGGGTTTGTATTCCAATGTATATCATAAGATTTGGTGAGTGATCAACCTCTTATCATTGCTCACCATTTTGGTGAACCCGACTTATGACATTTCCTCTTTTGATTTTGGTGGTTAGATATATTTTGTATGCATGTTGAGCATCTAGATATACTTTGTATGCATTGTATTCATTACTATTTGTATCACATCTTTGTTACATTGTATGCATATAGATCCATACTTTTGATTTGATGTTTAGATCCCATTTACATCAGTTGCATTGTTTATATTGTGAAAAAGACAAAAAAATAAAAATAAAAAATAAAAAAAAGTGTATCTTGTTTTATAGATCTAGTTCATTCTTACATTGCAGTTTGTCAAAACAATAAAAAAATACAAAAGTATCTAATACATTATTATTGCATTTCATTTTCAATGTAATTGTTATCTTCATTTGCTCTTTCGATTTCAAGTTTTTTTCAATATCTTCAAGATGTTCCCTTTCATGTATTTGATGGTGATTTAGTTATTCATTCCCTTAATGTGAGCCCTCCCAAAATTGATCCCACCCCTAAGGACATTGTGATTACCACCACTTCTTTTAAAGATCTCCCTCCTACCAAAGAGGCCTTCAACAATAATGATGATGTTTCTTGTAAAATGTCTTTTCCTTATAAGGATCATTTGGTTCAAGAGGATGTTAACATGACTATCTCTCCTAATGATAAACCACTTCCTACGAGTTTCATTGACATTCCTTCTATATATGAGGCCTTAATGAGTTATGGTTGTCCTTCTCCTAAAGACCCTCTTACTCGCAAGGATATTTTTTGGGAAGAAAGTGGCATTCCATCTCTTAGGGATACTTTACTTTATTAAAAAAACCCTAATCCTCCTATGAATTTCTCATTAGGTATCTTGGTTCAAGAAAATCAATATGGTACCCCTCTAGATCTTCCTCTTTCTCCTATTCATCAATCTCTTTAGGAACAAAATGATGTTATGCATTCCATTTATGATTTCTTCCCTACCCTAACATTGTGTGAAGACAAAAACTTAGATAAGAAAGCTTCTAATGTTTATAGGATGGATTATCTCCCATAGAGATCAATCCCCCTACTATACACTCCTACATAACATCTTTTCATCAAATTTGTTCACCTTCCAAACCAAGCAAACCTCATAAAAGTGAGTATAACATGAACCAAGATCTTCCTCCTTCACAAGCCACTAGATTCACACCACAATAAAATTTTGTTCTCTCAATGCTTCATCACTCATTTCTTGTAAGAAAAACACATCTCATTGTGATAACTTAGAAATCCAAGAAATTATCAATATTGGTCATTTACATGTAAAACCTTCACATTTCTTTTCCTATTATGTTGCTCTCAATTATGTAAATTTGGTAGCTTACATCATTGGGAGCTCTTTGTTTTGCATAATGTGTCTTATGAGCAGCATAATAGGTTGTTTTCCTTGTATTATCACTTGGGGGAAAGGTATTTCTATTTCATCGATTTCTTCAAAGGATCCATTATCTCTTTGTTGATCATCTCTTTTGTACTATGATGTCCTCCCATGTATGGACTTGATGTTTAGGATCTTTCTCCTTAATGAGATTAGTATCCTCCTTACAATTTCTTCCTGCTGGGAAGTGCATATCTTGTATAATTGGGTTGACCACTATATAGACATAATGTGGCATCCTTCCTTATCCTCTCTTTCTTTCTCATCTCTCTATGGATCAGTAGTATTTCATGATGGTACATCCTTTTTCGTATGTGATACTTTGTTTCACGCAATATACTAACATCTTTTCTTAACAATCTTTTTCGTGCCTCAAAGGGCATGTCTATCACAAATAGTCATCCATATCATTTTGTACCATCCTAAAAAGTAAGCACTTAATTTTTTCTCATTTTGGGACTATTTTCAGCCTACTTTAGTGTGTTTCTTATGGTAGGACCTCAAATTGCAACTAAATGCATACTTAATTCAAATATAGGCCCCCCTCCTTCAAAATTGAGGTTGGCTCTAATTTCTATGTGTGTTTTCCCATTTTCCATCCATTCACATAATTCATTTTCCACCTAGGTCCTTTACATGCATTTGGATTTTAGTATTTGCCATGATTTCCTGGCAGACTGAGGTTTTCAAGTCCCCTTCTTGGCACACAACCCTAGGTCTTGGGAAAACTTTGCCTGGACAAGGTCGAATCAAGTCGGCCTTGTCCTAGACAAGGTCAACCCAATTCAGCCTTGACCTAGAGCTTTGCATTTTAGTGGGCTTCAGGCCCAATGCGGGGTTATTTTTCCTAGGTACTTAATTCAGGTCGGACTTGCAAATCTGAGCCCCAAAATGTGTATAAAAGGAGACTTCTTCCTCTCATTTTCACATCATGAATATTACACACACATGCAAGCTATCATACATTCATTGTACATTCAAGAGATTCAAGTGCAAGAAAGTATCCATTTAAGGCAACAATTATCAAGAATACAAGGAATTTCATTTCATAGATCTATCTCTTTTTAAGGCCAAGCAAAGGAGTTTGACATCAAGGAAGGAGATCTACATTCATCCATCAAGTCTTCCTCTTTTCTATCTTCTTCAATTCAACAATGAGGTGAATTATAACATCTACTACATCAGGTTTTCTCTGGCATGATTTCCTTTTGGTTTTTTTGTTGAGTCAAATCTATTGCATCAACATACTTGATCACATTCTTAGAGACAATTGCATCTAAATGATATGATATATTCCATTGTTTAGATATAATCTCTGCTACATGTTAGCATTATTTTAATTATATTTATTTTAGTTCAACGTTGAGTCATATACATGGGTTTGACTGAGGAAAACCCCTCCCCCCAACCTTCTTTCCATTATTTTGTGTGTGCAGGAAATATTTCTCAGAGTTTCGGGTTCAAATTTTGTGAGTTTCAAAGTCAGTTGTAGATCTTTCACAAATTTCATCATATTCAAAGTCTCCAGGTCTAGCTCAAATTTCTTGGATAATGGAGCAAGAGCACCTAGGCAAACTCTCCATTTATAGTTAAATTTTTGGCTTGTAACTAACTCTAGCCAAGTGAGTGATTTAGTTTTGGCCGTAGAAGGTCTTGCAAGGTGTGTGACTAGGTGGATTAGTAGTTAGTGCTAAATCCAACTTAGTTTAGTTTGTTTTGGCTTAATTGCTTGTTTTGGCTTAATTGCTTGTTTTGGCTTAGAATTAGGAAAATGATTCTAAATGTATCCTAGACCTAGGTGTGAAGTGGAAACTACCTAAAAAGGCTTTAATGATGTGTATTCATCGAATAAAGAAGGATAGAGGTCCTAAAAGTTAGTTATGAGCATTTATGCAAAAGATGCTAAATATTGTCATGACAACATTTTGCAAGATTGCAAATATTACATGCAACATAGACAACTTTTCGATTCCTTTCAAAATGGAGGAAGGAAATCAATTCTAGTGACCTAAAATGGTGGAGGAAGCATCTTAAGATACTCCAAGGCTCATTTCCCGAGAGAGGTTGAATGCAATCAAGTTTTTGAATAGCAATAGAGCTCTGCAATTCTATTTTTTGTAACAATCAAAGTGTTTTGAGTTAATGAGTGTTCTGATGGATTGAACTGACACATCTGGTGTTGGATCTATGTTGAGTGGGAATTTTTAATATTTTTTCATTCAATGATCAAGTTTCTTTGAGTATATTAGATTGCTTTTGTAAATTGTTTAGGAACTAGCACAGTTGTTGGGGTAGACAGAGTAGTTTTTAGTTTCATGGCTACCCCATAGAATCCAACCGTGGGAAACTTCTAGTTGTGGATTAATATGTTATGGGAGCCTATTTATAGTTTAAATATGTTAGAAGGATTCATGAGGAGTCGAGTAGCTATTTTTTAAAGTTATGCCCTAGGTGAGCAATGCCTTTCCGGCTAGGTGCATAACAGAGAAGATTTGGGTGTCATTGAAAGGGTATGTTTTGGAAAAGAAAACCAAGTGTAGGTTTGGAAGTATTAGGGTCTAATAGATCCATGTATATGAGTTGAGGACCTTACCAATCCATATGGATAGATTTCTAGATATAAATCATATGACTATAACCAATGCACTAAAATAGCCCTATTTGACCTATATTTCAGGACAATAGTGTATAGATGACTAGGGATCTAAAATCTTGAAAATATCTAAGGTCTTGGAAAAGGGTGTTTTAATCCTAAGTTTTTTTTAGGTTTGTTTGGGATTTATAGCAATGAATAAGGAAAAACCCTCTGATTAGGGCTAATTGGGCTACTAGGCCTATTAGGACCAAAAGCAGTGTGAACTTGGACCTTGATTGTTTTGAGTTTGAAGACCCATTCAAATGGGATGGATAGGATGTCTTAGTGATGAACATATCCCTTGTAGCACTGGTGAACAATTTTTGAGTAGTTTGAGTTTGGAATCTTCCAAGAGAGTATAGTGACAAGGAGCAATTTCAATGTTGGAAATCCTTCAAGGTTAAGCACAAGGGAACTAACTCATAGAGTTAGAATAGTATTAGGCTTGGAGTCTTGAGAATATTAGGGTTCTATAAGAGAAATAGGAATCCTAAGTAGACTAGGACAAGAAAATTCCTCAGTTGAGAAAGTGCAAAGCAAACCTTGGAGCACTTCCATCAGATTAGTATCAGAGCATACTTGATTTGGCTTGTGGTTAATGTTCCATCCAGAAGAATCAATAGGAGAGTCTACAATGGTGACCAATGCAGAGTTGGCTAGGAAGGTAGATGATCAATAAGTGGAGAATAGAATACTCTAAGACATATTGGCTCAATTAGAGCAAAAGGTAGATGAAGTTGATGAGAAAGCAGAAGAAGTGGAGGATAAGGTTGAAGGGAAAGGCAAAGAGATTGCCATAGAAGATGAAGTCCCTAAAGTTGACCCTGTCCTTGATCAGGAACCATTCTTGAAGGCATTAAAGTCTTTGAGTGGTAAAATACTAGAAGGAGTTACTATCTTTAGTGGAAAGATAGAACCAGAGGTAGTCCTTGATTGGATAGGACTAGAAAACCATTTTGAGTGTGATGGAATCACTCAGGCTCAAAAGGTGAAGGTTGCTAAAGCCAGACTAAGAGGGTCTACACTCACTTGGTGGAAATTCATCCAAGATGAGAGAGAGAAGGAATGAAAGAGGCCCATTTCTTCATGGAAGGCTATGGTTACAAAAATTAGAGATGCTTATATCCCTGAGGATTATGAAATCCAATTGCATAAGAGAAGACAAGGTCTGAGACAGAAGGACCTAGATGTAAACTCCTATACTGAAGAGTTTCAGAGACTTTACATGAGATCTAGAGTTGCAGAGGATGAGAAGGTTAAGGTAGAAAGGTACCTTAATGGACTTAAGTAGACCATACAAGATGAGATGAGTCTATTGACTCCAAACACCATTCATAAGTGTCACCGAATTGCCATTAAAGTTGAAGAGAAGCTGAGAAAGAAAAAAGACTCTAGTACTACCAGAGGAAGAGGTAGAGGAAGAGACAGTAGAGGGAAGAGAAGTGGATATGGTGGAAGGAGTTCTGAACCAAAGAACCAAGGAGAGACTAATTTCAATGAGAAGAAAGAAGGAAAATCCAACAAAGGGAGTTCAAATAGAGGAAGAAACTCTAATAACAGAGGAAGAGGCAGTAGTCAAGGAAGAGGTAAATATTTTGCCACTATGAAGTGTTACCACTGCAATCATATGGGACATCTGACATATAGGTGTCTAGAGAAGGGTACTACTTCTCAAGGAAGTGACAAAAGGGTGAATTATATCCAAGAAGAGACTAGTGGTGGAAACAAACACCCTGAGGTTCCCTTAGAATATGAAGAAGGTGAGAATAATATGATGAGAAGAACTCTGATTAAAGAGCCAGTAAAAGAAGAGCCTAGTCAAAGGAGATCGCTGTTTATAGTGAAGTGTAAAATCATGGGAAAGGTGTGTAGAGTCATCATATACTCAGGGTATAATGATAATATAGTGTCAAAGGAAGTATTCAACAAGTTGAAGATGACAAGAATACCCCACTCCAATCCTTACAAAGTCACTTGGCTAAACAAAGGGCAACATGTCCTTGTCAATGAGAAAGCTTGGGTGGAGTTTTCAATTGGAAGGTATAAGGATAAAGTAATATGTGATGTATTACCTATGGACGCATGTCACCTACTCCTGGGTAGACCATGGCAATTTGACAAACAGGCCATACACGATGGAGTAAAGAATTCATACTCTTTCAAGAAGGACAAGGTAACATTTAAAATAAAGTCACTGATAGAAGATGCAAAGATGAAGTAATTTGGCCCTAATGTTATCATGGTGAGTGAGAAAGAGTTCTTAGAATCCCTAGAAGAAGAAGAAGGAGTTGGATTTGAATTGGTGTTGAAGGCAAAAGAAGAGACTGCAGACAAGACAATCAAGAGGACAAACTTGCCAAAAGAAGTGCAGGAGCTGCTACAGAAGTATGAAGGCATTGTCAGTGATCGAAAACCATCATCCCTACCACCTAAGAGGTATTTAAGCCACCAAATATACCTTATCCCTAGATCTACCTTTCCCAATAAGGCAACATATAAGATGACTCCTCAACAAAATGAGGAAATAGCTAGACAGATTCAAGAACTCCTAATCCAAGGTCTGATTAGGAAAAGTATTAGCCCTTGTGTCGTACCCACTTTCCTTGTACCTAAAAATGGAGGAACTTGGAGGCTTTGTACTGATTCCACAACCATTAATAGGATTACCATTAGGTATAGGTTCCCTATCCCTAGGATAGAAGACCTAATGGACTATCTACGAGGAGCAATGTATTTTACCAAGATAGACCTAAAGAGTGGCTATCATCAAATCAGGGTAAATGAAGGGGATGAGTGGAAGACATCCTTCAAGACCACAAAAGGACTATATTATTGACTTGTAATTCCATTTGGGCTATCCAATGTCCCATCAACATTCATGAGATTGATGAATGAAGTCCTTAAAGAATACATTGGAAAATTTGTGGTAGTCTACTTGGATGCCATACTCATATATAGCAAGACAAGAGAAGAACATCTCAGACATCTTGAAATGATTTTCAAGAAGCTACATGAGGAGAAGTTGATGATAAACTTGGAGAAGTGTGAATTCATCAAGCAATAATTAGTATACCTTGGGTTTGTGCTATTTCAATGCAACCTAAAGATGGATCCAAGCAAAGTGTAAGTCATCACCAACTGGCCTACTCCAAGAAAAAGCACTAAGGTAAGAATTTTTCATGGCTTAGCATAGTACTATAGAAATTTTATAAAACAATTCGGTGCAATTTGTGCTCCTATGCTTGATACTATTAAGGATGGGATGAAAACTAAATTTGTATGGAATGAAAAAGCTAACCATGGGTTTGAGTTGTTAAAGAAGAAGATTGCAACCCAACCAATCCTAATTTTTCCAAGCTTTGAGAAGCTATTTACATTGGAATGTGATGCCAACAATGCAGCCATTGGTGTAGTCTTGAGTCAAGAGGGAAGACCAGTGACCATTCACTATGAGAAACTAAGTGAAGCTAAGAAGAAATACTCTTCTTATGACCTAGAGATGCATGATCTGGTCCAAGCACTGAGAAAGTGGAGGCACTATATGCTTCCAAAGGAGTTCATAGTCTATTTAGACAACCAAGCATTAAGTTTCTTGAACTCACAGGACAAACTCAGTCACAAACACATGAAGTGGGTGGAGTACCTGCAAGCTTACACCTTCAACATCAAACACAAGAAGGGATTGCAGAATAAGGTAGTAGATGCCTTAAGTAGAAGAGCCCTGACCATTCAAGAGATACAACTATAGATCATGGGAATAGACAACTTTAAAGACCTGTATGGAAAAGATGAAGACTTTGGAGACATTTATAAGGTATGCCAAGAATATAAGAATCACTTTCATAATAAATTCTCTGAATATACTTTGTAGAGTGGTCTTTTGTTTAAGGGTGGTCAATTATGCATCACTAGGGGGTCAATAAGGGAGAATCTAATCCAAGATAAACATAATGGTGCACTTAGTGTCCATTTTGGTGTCAATAAGACACAAGAATTAGTTCAAAGATTTTACTTTTGGCCCTAGATGAATTTGGATGTTAAGAAGCATGTAGAAAGTTGTGTTATCTGTCAAAATGCAAATGGTACATCTACTAATGTAGGCCTATACCAGCCTCTACCCATTCCAACCAGACCATGGGAATGTCTGAGCATGGATTTTGTAGTTGGTTCACCCAAGACAAAGCATGGAATGGATAACATTTATGTTATTGTTGACAGATCTAGTAAGATGGCACACTTTGTACCCTGCAAAACAACAAATGATGCAAGTCAGATAGATTCCCTATTCTTCAAGGAGGTAGTCAGAATACATGGTTTTCCATTGAGCATAGTGTCAGATAGAGACACAAAGTTTATGAGTCATTTTTGGAAGACTCTCTGGCAGAAGCTAGGAACCAACTTGTCTTTTGGATCTGTATACCATCCTTAGTCTGATGGCCAAATAGAGGTAGTAAATAGGAGTCTTGGAAATATCCTAAGGTGTTTAACTAAGGAGTATGGTCAAACATGGGACCAACTCATTGGGCAAGAAGAATATGTCTACAATGACACATTGAATAGGACTATTGGTAAGAGTCCTTTTGAAATAGTTTATGGCCTTCATCCAAGAGGCATATATGAGCTCAAATATATGAAGGATGGAACCAAGGGAAGTGGATATGTAGATGACTTTGCACATTCTATGCAAGAATTCCATGAGACAGTGAGGAAGACACTCATTGAAAATACAGAGAAGCTTAAGAGCAAAGTGGATGAGAGGAAAAGAGATGTCCAATTCAAAGTTGGGGATCTAGTGATGGTTCACCTCAGCAAGACAAGATTACAAAAAGGAACACCACATAAGCTTCAGATGAGAAGAATTGGCCCATGTATCATACTGGCCAAATATGGAGCAAATGTCTACAAGGTGGAACTTCCAGAGGATATGGGTCTATCTCCGGTGTTTAATTTTGCAGACTTAGTTTTATACAAAGGCCCAATCCCAGATGTAGATTAGAGTTTAACTAAAGTTATACAAGAGGTGGAGGAACTCAACTTGCCATCTGCACCAAACAAGAAGGTGGAACACATACTAGATTCCAGAGTCTACAAGAAGACAAGAAAGAAAGAATACCAAGAACTCTTAGAGAAGTGGCATGGAAAAATAGATGCAGATGCAATTTAGGTAAAGGAAATAGAGTTCAAAAATTTGGGCATTGATCTCAACTTACTCAATCCAAGGGTGGATTGAAGCCTTTTCATTTGGGGAGGATGGTGCAGGAGCACCTAGGCAAACTCTCCACTTCTAGTTAAATTTTTGGCTTGTAACTAACTCTAGCCAAGTCAGTGATTTAATTTTGACCTTAGAAGGTTTTTCAAGGTGTGTGACTAGGTGGATTAGTAGTTAGTGCTAAATCTAACTAAGTTTAGTTAGTTTTGGCTTAATTGCTTGTTTTGGCTTAAAATTGGGAAAATGAGTTTAAATGTATCCTATACCTAGGGGTGAAGTGGAAAGTACCTAAAATGGATTTAATGATGTGTATTCATTGAATTAAGAAGGATAGAGGTCCTAAAAGTTAGTTATGAGCATTTATGCAAAAGATGCTAAATGTTGTCATGACAACATTTTGCAAGATTGCAAATATTGCTTGCAACATAGATAACTTTTTGATTCCTTTCGAAATGGAGGAAGAAAATAAATACTAGTGGCCTAAAATGGTGGAGGAAGAATCTTAAGATACTCCAAGGCTCATTTCCAGAGAGAGGTTGAATGTAATCAAGTTTTTGAATAACAATAGAGCTCTGCAATTCTGTTTTCTGTAACAGTCAAAGTGTTTTGAGTTAATGAGTGTTCTGATGGATTGAACTAGCACATATGGTGTTGGATCTATGTTTAGTAGGAAGTTTTAAGATTTTTTCATTCAGTGATCAAGTTTATTAGAGTAGATTAGATTGCTTTTACATAAATTGTTTAGGAACTAGCACAGTTGCTAGGGTAGACAGAGTAGTTTTTAGTTTCATAGCTCCCCCATAGAATCCAACCATGGGAAACTTTTGTTTATGGATGAATATGTTAGGGGAACCTATGTATAGTGTAAATATGTTAGGAGGATTCATGAGGAGTTGAGTAGCTATTTTTAAAGTTATGCCCTAGGCGAGCAATGCATGTTTGACTAGGTGCATAACAAAGAAGATTTGGGTGTCATTGCAAGGGTATGTTTGGGAAAAGAAAACCAAGTGTAGGTTTTTAAGTATTAGGGTCTAATAGATCCATGTATATTATATGAGGTCCTTACCAATCTATCTGGATAGATTTCTAGATAGAAATCAGATGACTGTAACCAATGCACTAAAATAGCCCTATTTGACCTATATTTCAGGACATTAGTGTACGGATGACTTAGGGATCTAAAACCTTGAAAATATCTAGGGTCTTGGAAAATTTTGTTTGAATCCTAAGTTTTTTTTAGTGTTTTTTGGGAGTTTTAGGAAAGAATCGGGAAAAACCCTCTGATTAAGGCTAATTGGGCTACTAGGCCTATTAGGACCAAAAGCAGTGTGAACTTGGAACTTGATTGTTTTGAGTTTGAAGACCCATTAAAATGGGATGGATAGGATGTAAAAAGGATTTCTTAGTGATGAACATATCCCTTGTAGCACTGCTGAACAAGTTTTGAGCAGTTTGAGTTTGGAATCTTCCAAGAGAGTATAGTGACAAGGAGCAATTTTAATGTTGGAAATCCTTCAAGGTTAAGCACAAGGGAACTAAATCATATAATTAAGTTATAAGAATAGTATTATTCTTGGATACTTGAGACTATTAGGGTTCTAGAAGAGAAATAGGAATCCTAAGTAGACTAGGACAAGCAAAGTCCTCAGTTGAGCAAGTGCAAAGCAAACCTCTGAGCACTTCCATCAGACAAGGTCAAATTTGTTCCACATAGTCCTTTGGATCTGATATTTTCATAGTCTGGAGTTATAGGTGTCGGATTTCCAAATCCAAAACCATTTATGATTCTGATATTTTTGCGGCAGTCAAAACCATATTTGAAGATCATTTCTCGTCTCCTAGCTTCAAGGTGAGTTCCCCTTTTTATTTTCCTCTTGCACTTACTTTCATAGATCAGATTTACATTTACATTTGCATATCAGATTTACATATTATTTTCATCTCTATCATAAGGACAACCAAAACCCCACATTGTATGGATCATAGATTTGCACCCTTTCTTTCTTGGTTGTGCTAATCAGATCCACTATGTTGGGAGTTTGGTATTCCAAAATATGTGAAACTTGGTGGCTATCATTGATCACCATTTTCCACATCACAAATTTATATCTTTCATATCTTTCCTTGGTTACTTTCTTCCTTTATGATGTGATATCTTTTTGGTGTAAATATGTGTGTTTTACATAAGGAGTTCTCTCTGGTTTGCAACTTATTTTACGTAGAATTGTATATCTATTATCAAGTGACTATCATTAGAGATGCATTACATATTTTATCTTTCCCTCACACTTGGGGGACAAGATCTCTCTCTCTCTCTCTCTCTCTCTCTCTCTCTCTCTCTCTCTCTCTCTCTCTCTC
>MU224432.1:4251932-4298235 GCA_018584345.1 Thuja plicata | reverse complement strand
GAAACAAATAACATATACACAGGTGACACCAAGATTTAACGTGGAAACCCAATATGGGAAAAACCACCAATGTAACTAGTTACTATTTTTCACTCTTTTGAAGTGAGCCCTGTTAGGAGCCAACCCTGTTAAAGGTTACAAAAACACACTATTAGGTGTGACCCTATTAGAGGACTTAAATCACCCTATGAGGAGTGGCCTTATTAGAGGTCTTTAGCACTTCAACATAAAAATGCTACCCTATGAGAAGATTTACAAAAAGGTTGTTAAGTCTACTCTATTAAGAGATTTGAGATCACTACTACAATTGTTAGAAAGTAACAATGAATTGACCTATATATGTAAGCAACTGTCTTTGTTGATTTAGATCTTTGTTCTGATTATAACTGGATCCTTGCTGATCAAATATTATATTATAGCTCTAAGTGTTATGTACTCAATCAAAATCCCATCTGATTTCACCTTCACTCTTCATATCACAGAATTCCACACTTCTACTTATCTTCAACTTTTCACACACTCTTTTATTCAATCCAAACTTGACCTTTCATATATATGATAAGCCCTATCAAGTCGGCTTGAATATACTTCTAATTTATGTCAACCTTATATAACCAATTAATTATAGGTAAACCAATGTTAGTCAGCTGACACTGAATAATCAACTCGGTTAACACTGAGTTTCTTTAATGTCTGACCATGACTAAATTTCCCGAGTGACTCGGTCAACACTGAACATCTTCAATACCCAACTAATCTCGGTCAATACTAAAAACTCTTTCCATTCACCTGTATGCACCCTAAAATGGTCGCCTAGACTTTGGGCCCCATTTATTATTTTATCAATTTATCAAATCCTTGAATCAATACATTTGAATGTAGACATTTGTGTAATGTCATTACATAAGTGTAAATACATGTGTAACATCAATGACAATACATAATTGAATAATTGTCTTCAACAATATCCCTCTTTGGCATTGATGGCAACACAACATGTCATAATACAAAGAATTGTAGAGCAACATAAAAATTTCTTTAATGTCTTTAGCTTCATTTTGATTCTCATCCAAAAACTCCCTCTTTCTGTTATGATCATTAATGAACTCTCCCTTAAGTAATTTCTTATGTATTATAGAAAACTCTCCCTCTTTGACAAGAGATGCCAAAGACTCCATCTCCACAAATACTAAATATCAATATCAATAGTCAATACTATTTCTCTTTAAAGTTGTAATGTACCTGAATGTAATAATTCATTTGTAATGGGCTCTGATGTACCTGCATCAATTGATAGATCTTCATTGTGGCTCGGGTTGATGCATCACTAATCTATATTTTAGTGAGCTTCAGTTAGGGGAAGCACCCCTAGCTTTCCTCTAAGATAAAAAAAATGCATCCTTAGGTAAAGGTTTGGTGAATATGTCTGCAACTTGTTCTTTAGTACTCACATATTCCAACCTTACTTCTTTATTCTATACCAATTCCCTCAAGAAATGATACTTTATTTCTATATCCTTGGTTTTGGTTTGCATCACTGGATTCTTTGAAATGCTAATGGCACTAGTATTGTCACAGTAGATAATAATTGGTTCTTTCACTTCTTCATTCATTCCTGACAACAACTGCTTAAACCATATGATGTTTGAACAATTCACTACTGTAGCAACATATTCTGCCTCTGTTGTAGACTGAGAGATACAATTATGTTTCTTTCTAGTCCAAGACACTAACCTCTTTCCAAGAAAGAAAGCTCCACCACTGGCTCTTTTTCTGTCATCAACACTTCCAGCCCAATCAACATCAGTGAATGTCTTCAAATCAAAGCTCCCACCTTTCTTATACCATAAACCATAGTCTTCAGTACCCTTCAGATATCTCAAAATTCTTTTGATTGCCATTAGGTGATTGTCTCTAGGATTAGGTGAAAATATCGCAACAATACCAACTGTGAATGCAATATCACGTCTGGTGTGAACAACATATTGCAATTTCCCAATCATGGATCTGTATTTGGTTTGGTCTACCTCCTTTGAATCATCATCCTTAGACAAATTTTGTCCAGTACACATGGGTGTTCCAACAGGTTTGGAATCTTCCATTCCAAATTTCTTGATTATCTCCTTGATATATTTTGATTGAGTAATGTAGATACCATCCTTCATTTGATGAACTTGTAATCCAACAAAGAATTTTATCTCACCAAACATAGACATCTCAAATTCTTTACTCATAGCTACAGAGAATGCTTTGCATAAGTCATCATATCCAGTGAATAATATGTCATCAACAAATATCTCTGCTAACAATATTTTGTTTTGTGGTCCTTCTTTGATGTACAAGCTATTGTTATCATTAGTTCCCTGAAATCTAATATTTACTAGGTAACCATGTAGTCTTTCATACCAGGCTCTGGGTGCTTTCTTCAGTCCATACAATGCTTTGTGCACCATATTCCTTCTGCTAGGATCAAGAAATCCTTCAGGTTTCTCAATGTAGACTTCTTCTTCTAGGATTCCATTCAGAAATGCATATTTCACATCCATTTGATACACTTTTTATCCTTTATGTGCACCATATGCCAGAAGAGTTTTGACTCCTTCAAGTCTTGCAACAGGAGCAAAATTTTCTCCATAATCAATACCCTCTTCTTGAGCATATCCTTTACAAACTATTATGGCCTTGTTTCTAGAAACTTCACCATTTTCATTCATCTTATTTCTAAAAACTCACTTGGTTCCAATCACATTCTTGTCATTTGGCCTAGGCACAATAGTCCAAGTTTTGTTCTTCTCAATCTGCTCAATTTCTTCATTCATTGCCTCTAGGCACAATAGTCCAACTTTCATCATTCAATGCATCTTTAACAGTTCTAGGTTCAAATTCACTTAGTAAACATGTACCTTTGATTTTGTTCCTTTTCATTATGCCTTATGTCTGATCTCCAATTATTTTCTCAAGTGCATGATGCCTTCTAACATACTTTGAGAATACTGGATCCTTTAGTCTTGATTCTGGACTTGATCCACTAGGTCTATCATTCTCAAACATTATTTCTTGTTCTTCAATTTGATGCTCGGGTTCCACTGTCTGTGACTCAGGTTCCTCTATCTGTGACTCAGGTCCCTCTATCTGAGACTGGGTTGCCTCTGTCTGTGACTTGGTCTCTTCTACCATAAGCTCGGGTTGCACAGTCTGCAACTCAGGTTGTATAGTTTGTGTTAGTATATTAAGTGGTTGACAGTTTTGTTGTCCAATCATCATTGCTCAAGTCATAGGCATAGTATCAGGTTCATGATACACAAAGTTCTTGTATTCTTTAGGCTATTTACTGCTCTTCTCTTCACATCTTTCTGCAAACTCATCAATCTTGACATGTACACTTTCTATGACTTTATGGGTAGTAAGATTCAGACATTTGTATGCTTTGATTTTACATGAGTAGCCTAGGAATATTCCTTCATCACTCTTTGCATCAAGTTTTCCATTTCTTGCTTCCTTCAAGATGTAACATTTACTTCCAAATACTTTGAAATAATGAACATTAGGTTTATAGCCATGCCATAATTCAAAAGGTGTCTAGTTACTACCTTTCTTCAGTTGAACTCGGTTCAAGGTGAACATTGTAGTGTTGATGGCCTCCTTCCAGTATTTGGCAGCAACATTCTTTTCAATCATTAGAGTTCTAGCACAATCCATAATGGATCTATTTCTTCTTTCTGCTATTCCATTTTGTTGTGGTGTACCCGGGGAAGATACATGTCTTTTGATTCCTCTTTCATTATAGAATTCATTGAACTCATTAGAGATGAATTCTCCTCCTCTGTCAGATCTTAGACATTTTAGTTTCTTTCCAATTTCCTTTTTAACTCTTGCAAGATACCATTTAAACTTCTGAAAAACTTCTGATTTTTCTCTGAGAAACATGACAGTCATCATTCTAGAATGATCATAAACAAACAAAATAAAATACTTCTCTCCAGTATAGCTTGTTGTTCCAATTGGTCCAAAAAGGCCAGTATGTACCAATTCCAAGATTTCATCAGTATTATAATTCTTTCTCTTTGAACTTGTCTTGCTCATCTTTCTGATTTGACATTGTTTGCATATTTCTAACTCAGGTTTCCTCAAAATAGGAATACCTCTAACTCTCTTGTTCTTTCTTATGTTTACTAGATTATCAAAATTTACATGACACAACCTTTTATGTCATAGCCAACTTTCTTCTACTTTCTTTTATCTCATGAACTTTCAGTGAGATCGAGATAGAATAGATTACCTATTGTTTGCCTACCAGTTCCAACTAGGTTCCCTTTACCATCCAGGAGCTTGGCCTTACCATTCATGAATTCTTCCTTGAAGCCAATGTTGTTCAGTTGTGCTACACTGAGTAGATTTCTCCTTAGTCCTTCAACCCAATAAGCATTATCACATTTGATTCCTTCTGTCAGAGTAATGCAACCTTTTCCTTTCACATAGCAGAGTTCATCATTCCCAAAACTAACACTCCCACCGTCATAGTGCTCAAGATGTTCAAATTTTTTCTTATCACCAGTCATGTGATAAGAATGACCACTATCAATTATCCATTTGTCATTTTTATTGATATGTGAGAAAAGTGTTGTCTTTTCATCTGACTCATCTGACTCATCCTTTATAGCAATATAAACCATTTCATCTTCTTCTTCATCACTATCAGAATCCTTAGCAATATAACAAGACTTCTTACCTTTGTCCTTTTAGCTCTTGTAGTTCTTGAAATCTTTCTTGCCTTTGTACTTGTTGAACTTTTTCTCATCTTTGTCTTCTTTGTTAGGACACTTGGCAACAATGTGACCAACCTCATTGCATGAGAAACAAATCAATGACATTTTACCTTTGTATTTACCTTTGGCACCTCTCCTTGCAAGTAATGCCTTCAATGATATCTAGATCTTCATCATCAGTTTCATCATCACTATCACTTTCAATCTGCTTCCTTTTTGAGTATCTATCCTTCTTTCCAAGGTTTAATTTAGCTTTGAATGCAGACTCAAGATTGCTAGAGCTAGGAGAATAATTGTCAAAGTTGTCCAGCTCAAAAGTTGTAAGCCTTCTGAATAATGTATCCAGAGTTATATCCTTATTGCATCTCATCTCTTGAATAGTTGAAACTCTAATAGCATAGATAGGAAGTAAAATTCTCAATACCTTGTTGACCATTGTTGTATCTTCAATTATTCCTCCTACAGCTCTGATGGCACTCACAATCTTCTTGATTCTTTCACTGTATCTTGTAATGTCTTCTCCTTCTTTCATTTTCATCTAGTCAAATTGTCCTCTGAGAATTTCTGCTTTGGCTCGCTACATTTGCATCTCTTCCATGAATGTCCTATAATTTCTCCACATATCACACTTCATCAAATTCTGAGTAGCTGAGTGAAGAAGCTATATCAATCATCATTATGTTATGAAGCTTATGTTCCATCATCTCTTCCATAGTCATAGTTTTTGTTGGTTCCAAATATTTGTTGTCCAAAAATTGCAAACCAGCATCTCCAATAGTAGATAGATGTAGTTTCATCAGCTCTTGCCATGCAAGGAAGTTGTCTTTGTTTAGCTTTGGGATCTCCCTTCTGTAAGACATCTTTGAACTTTAGCATAGGCCTTGAAACCTTCTCTGAAAGCACTTGAAGCTCTGATACCAATTGTTGGAAATGAGATAAGTAACTAAGAGGGGAGGGGTGAATTAGTTACTCAAAAACATTTCCCTTGTCCCTTAGATGTCTTAAATAATATAACATTGTTACTCAATTAATTAAAATATTCTTTTGTAACTCGAGTGTAAAAGCAATCTTTATGATATCCAATGCAATTATACTTTAGTGATTAAGTGCAGAAACATAAAGCATGAAACAAATAACATATACATAGGTGACACCAAGATTTAACGTGGAAACCCGATATGGGAAAAACCACCAATATAACTAGTTATTGTTTTTCACTCTTCTGAAGTGAGCCATGTTAGGAGCCAACCTTGTTAAAGGTTACAAAAACACACTGTTAGGTGTGACCCTATTAGAGTATTTAAATCACCTTGTGAGGAATGGCCTTGTTAGAGGTCTTTAGCACTTCAACATAGAAATGCTACCTTGTGAGAGGATTTACAAAAAGAATGTTAAGTCTACTTTGTTAAGAGATTTGAGATCATCGCTACAATTGTTAGAAAGTAACAATGAATTGACATGTATATGTAAGCAATTGTCTTTGTTGATTCAGATCTCTGTTCTGATTATAAATGGATCCTTGCTGATCAAATAGTCTATTGCAGCTCTGATTTTTTTGTACTCAATCAGAATCCATTCTGATTTTGCCTTCACTCTTCATATCACAGAATTACACACTTCTACTTATCTTCAAATTTTCACACTCTTTTATTCAATCCAAACTTGACCTTTCATATATATGATAAGCCATGTCAAGTCATATTGAATATACTTCTAAATAAGTAATAAATCACAATTTAGTCAGCCTCATATAACGAATTAATTATAGAATGTAAACCACTATTAGTCGGCTGACATTGAATAACCAACTTGGTTAACATTGAGTTTCTTTAATGCCCAACCATGACTGAATTTCCCGAGTGACTCGGTCAACACTAAACATCTTCAATACCCGACTGATCTCGGTCAATACTAAAAACTCTTTCCATTCACCAACTGTGCTCGGTCTGAATGTAGACATTTGTGTAACATCATTACATAAGTGTAAATACATGTGTAACATCAATGAAAATACACAATTGAATAATTGTCTTCAACACTTATGTGACCCATTTTTTCAACATCTAACTATATACTTTAACTCTTGGTTTTCATATATGATCTTTTAGGGTATGTAATTGTTTTGTTTTTTGAGGTCATGGGCTCATTTTGTTCCCACATTTGTTGCTTTGACTTTAAGGCATAATCTAATGCCACCCTTTTTTAAATCTAATTGTATACTTTAACTCTTGTTTTTCATATATGATTTATCATCAAATTTGTTTATGAAAAGTATGTAAAGAAGGTTTGAAATTGTAAAGAAACAAACACACTTCTTATGTAAAATGTTTTAAGTTAATTGGTTGATAGATTTATATCATAGACCTACAAATCAAAGAATTCCCCTAAAAATGTTGTCACATATTGGAGTAAGAATTCCTTGCTAGAAATTTAAATGTTCAAATATTTTAGGACACAAATATAAGAGCACTAATATCAAATAAAGAATTCAATTCATTTATATTTAGCTACCCACACTTCCACTATCAAAGAATAAATCTTCATGGTCATGAGGCTTAAATATAGCAATAAGTTTGTCTTTTTCCTCACACTTCAAAATGACAATAGGTCACCACACACTCCAAATATTATGAATACAAGATTTGACATTACAAAATGACAGTTCTCAATGTCAATAACTCAAACCCTTAACATCACCACCCATCCACTCAACATTCCTCATTAATGCATAAAAGGATGAGAATTTGATTTTAACTACATTGTATTAAAAATTAGAGAATAAAAATTATACCTTGGCTATTCAATGTAAGCATATTAAATCTTATATATTTGTTAAAAACCTCTCCATTAAAACTTGATAAAAATTATACCAATCAACCAAAGAAACAATAAACATCTCATCTACGGGAAGAACACCAGTTCTGTCCATTACCAAGCCATGTGTTGTTGTACTAGGTGATGAGCCTATAAAATGTCATATTTATATTCCTTGTCTATAACACTTTAACCTATGTTTTCAATATATTTCCAAAGTCATTTCCATACATTACCTTGATTTATGAAGCATTGACTATGATTAATGATTTATCGATTAGCATTTGTATGTCTAGCTAGTTAATGTTAAATTGTGATCAAATATTATGATAAATGGTTATTATTAAATAATAAGTGTGTTGAGATGATTAACATGTTTTTTATGAGATATTTGAGTCGTTCATACAGCTGGAAAGAAGGAGAAGCAAATTGACACTTGTCAATATTCAGTAGTTGCTGGAAATGCAGAAAAAGTCAACAGACAGTTTTAGGAAAATAAGCATATCTCCCACGTTTCTTAATGAAATCCATATTTTCTTAATGATGTGGGAAGATACGAAGGAGAAGAATTTTTATTTTTATTTTTTGAGTTAACTCACAAGAGTTAATCAGAAACACGTGTTTGAAGTTGACTGTGGAAAAAGTGGCAACGAAAAAGACAATAGAAAAAGTCAAAAACTAGTTTAAGTAAAATAGGTGTATCTCACTTAATTTTTAATGAAATTATGATTTTCTTATTGATTCAAGAAGATGAAAAAGAGGATAAAATACCCATTTAACTGTTTGGGTTAATTCACAACAGTTAGTGAGATACACTCATCTGAAGTTGACTGAGTAAAAGGTGGCGAGTTTGAAGGCATCAGTTAAGGAATGACTTCTAGTTTGATTTGAACTCTTCCACCTCTTGTTTATCTCATGGATCTAAAAATTTTGAAGTCATAAAATAATGAAGTAACTTGTGGGAACAATAATTTATGAGTCATAAATAATTATGGCATGTATTTATGCACATTTTCAGCCATGTGTGTATTTTCATGTTGTAAGAGTTTGAAGTGGATTAGAACACTCTCAACTCATTTCAGTTTGTTCTTTATTAGTTTTTTGGGGAATAAGTCATATCCTTGATGTTGTGGGAGAAATTAAATTTGTCACAAGTTTTTGAGTTTGTAATTAATCCAACTCTCAAGCCTCATGTATATCTATGAGGTCTTTCTTGAGTGGAGAGATGATGAGGGAGTATCTAGTATGTGCTAAGTCTTGTTAGTAGTGTCTTTGTTTAATCAACAAGTTTGATATTAGTTGATGTAATAATTTTGATTTTCAATAAGAATATGATTTCATAAATTGAGCTTGTACATTGAATATTGAATACTTGTAGCTAAGATTGTAGCCACTCAAGAAAAGACCACTTGAGATACTATGACTCTATAATTGTTTAGAGTAGTTTAGATTATAGTTCAGATGCTTAGTGATCAATAATGTGTTGTTTGAGATCAGTTATGTAGCAGTGATGTTAATTTTAGTAGTTCTATACCATCTGCAGCCACTATTGTAGCAATTTACACAATTTCCTGCAGCCATTACTGTGCAGTTAGATTCATTTCTAGCATTGTTATATTTTAAGTTTTGCGATGATAGAATAACTCAAAGAATCCCATAGTGCATATACTTTGCAGATTCATTTCAAGTATACGTCCTCAAGTTGATAATTTAAATGAGCCTTCATATCAAGGAGGATAGCTGCTCAGTAGGATGTCCAATCCCTGAGTCATGGTAATTGCCTAGTTTTTTATACCTTTATAAATTCCAACACTAGGGTGTAGGATTGAATCATAGTGGAATGTCCTTACTAGTCAAGGATGTGTTGTTCCTTGAAGAGCGTGTTGCCATTTTTGTTCAATCCATGTACCCATTGGAGTAACCCAATTAGGATTTTGATGTGAGTAAGATCCTTGAATTGCAAATGAACCATTGGGTCTATAAGGGCAGGAGATTGAGTTTTCTAATCTGACCATTGCTTCATCTGCATCATTGTACCATCATGCTTTAATGCTTATCCATAATCTATTCTGAAGCCCCCATTTTGACACATGCAAGGAGATTCAAAATGACGTGTAATTTTTTTGAAATTGTATAATTTTTTTGGGAGGAATAAAATTATGTAAAACATTCAACTTTTGATATCTCCCTTATTATGCACTTGCCTCAAAAAAAAAAAGCATTTAACATGCTCTAACACTCTTAAAAGTCAATCAACATAGGAAGTTTATTATTTTCCTTGAAGTTGTAAAGTCATGGTAAAGTGCAATAAGGTGAACCTATGAGTTTCAAACTGATAACTATCCATTCCTTTGAGATATAAACATTTGATTAGTAAAATGACAGGGATTAGGCATTTCATAATAGCATTTTATTGATTTTTGGTTCTTCCAAAAACACACAATCCTTACCCCTCAACCCAAAGAGGGTATTTAAGCACATTCAAACCAATTAAAACCAAATTCTCTATCATGAGATTCTGGCTAGATCTTTTTAATATAGAATAAGTCATAATATCATACTATCATGGCAAATATTTAATGATAGGCTTGATGACAGTAAAAACTAATCAAACATACTCATTTCTCTATTGTAATTTCCTTTCATGTATTTGGTTGGAGTTAATACAGAATTTGAAGTCTTTAATATTCATAAGTAACAAGGGTAATTTTCCTTTGGATAAATTGGTCATGCTTCTTTGTGTCTTGATAGTCCCAAATAACATTGTCTCAGTCTACAGTCATTCCCATTCACAATATCAGTCAGCCCAAGTTAGGACAATCCTTGGTTGAGTAGTAGTTTTTGATTAAGGTAACAAAATGTTTTGAAGGGGCCCTGAAACCCTTTACATAGCACCAAAAGATAGAAAACAAAGGGCTAAGGTAACAACAAACTGTCACAAGTGATAGAATCCAAAAAGAGGGCTAAACCCCATATTTAACATAAAATTTCATTACAAAACATCAAAACAGCTAACTACAAAAAGCTTCCAGCAGATAGATAGCAAAAAACTTCCAGCAACCCAAAATAATCCAGCACTGAAGCTAAACAACTTCCAACAGATCCTCTAGCATCTAAACTTCAACCATATGCAACTCCATACTTTAGATCGAGTCCCGTAATTTCTTGATATCTTTAGTCTGGACTTGGGCTTTCTTTTTAGTGTTGGAGCGAGTCCTAGAGCCAGGGCCAGAAATATGAATTTCCTGAGGGCTATCTTCCTCCTACCTTGCCTTATCACTATTATTACCTTCCAGAAGGTTATATAAAGATTTTAGATTATCCATAGAGTTATTCATACCCATCTTGCTAATAGTAGTAATCTTTTTGATGAGAGCCTTGTTGTTGTTAACCTTGTCATTAATTTTTTTGAGCTTGTTGTCAACCATAGTACTGATCTTGGTATCCATATTGTTTACCTTATCAAAAACATTTTTCCCCTGCTGGTACATGGTAGCATCGTTGTGCATTTTGTCAACAATTTCCTCCAGCAGCGCATTCCTATTTTCCAGATTCTTATAATTATCTTTGATCTCCTTTATATCATCATGAATCCACTTATCCATATTGTAGCTATTCTCTGCTTTATTTCTGGCCATTTGTAGGAAAGAAATAGAAGCCACCCTTTTGACATTGACTTCTCTCTCATGGAGATCATCCTCAAGGCTCCTCCTGTTATAGACATTCTTGTCTTCAAGGTCACCTTTCGAGTTATCCCGGCTATACTCATGCTTCTCACTCTCATTGTTATCTTTCTCAGTTTTGTCAGTTTCCTTATCAAGGAAAATATCCTCCTCATTGTTCTCCATGTTGCCTTTGTCAATCTTTGTTTCTGCCATATCCCATATTTCCATTTCATAATCCTAAAATTCATGAATCTAGTCTTCCCCACCTTCATTATTGATAGTGTGGTCATCATTGCGGGTATCAGTGTCCCCCGACTCCCTCTAAGACTCCTGATTTTCCTGATACTGTTCCTCATCACCATCATTTTTAGTAGTATGGTCTTCAATATGAGTATCAATAATATTGTCAATTTATTCTATTATTTCATCCAATATTTTTTTCTCCAAATTCTGGGTCTCCTCCATATCATCTTTTCCACCCAGAGGCACATTAGAGGTATTGTTCATGTCCTCAATTCTTTCCCGACTTCCCAGTAAAAACCTCATTCTCAAATGACTCAATATCTTGTTCATCATCATTTTTTAGTCCCTCGGATATCATCATAAATAGACAGAGAAATATTCGCTGCAACAGGGCCTCTATGGCTTTTTTTAGCTTTTTCCTTACTAGGGATCTTACCCTTAGACACCTCCAGAATTTTCCTCTTAACATTCACAATACTTTTGGGAATGGGGTTGGGGATATGATTCTTGACATAGTCTGTAATCAGCAATATTAATCCCTCATGTTAAATAGGGGAAGACTTACTCCTATGGTCATTGATGCTCTAGTTGAGCGAACTTAAGAGATAGAAGGGAAAGAAAACCCTAATATTATGACAAAAATGGTTTACCAGAACAAAATGATAATTGTAAACCTTAGAATACCTATCATCCAATGTGAAGTACTCCATGATAGCCTAGATCATGAATTCCCAAATACGCTTGATATTTGACAGGTTAACATAATCGAGATCACCCTTCACAAGCATTGTCCTTTCTTTGTCTGTCTTAGGGAATTTTTTATAACCTTTGTTGCCTTCTTTTTTGTCTTTCAGAAAATGTATCCCCTCCAATGGAAGACCCGTTATTTCTGCAAGACAGTCCAGAGTAAGCTTGAAAGATTTTCCCAAAATGTTCACAGTGCCATTCTCCCAGCCATTAACCAAAACTTTCATCACCTCCTTGTCGTTTCCATGGAGACGCTTCAAATATATATGAACATTACCCTTCTTAATCTTGTTCCACACATCTTTTTCTACCCTCCATTTACACTCTATAGGTTCTTCTCTCTTCAAATCTCCGCCCGTATCTTCTTCCTCTACAATTTGGACTCTCTCACTATTCTATTTCATACTAGTTTTCAGCTCAAGATGAAAAATTATTTTCACAATCACGGAGTACTTAATGATGTCCCAGAAAGCTTGCATCTTAAGTGATTCATCATTATTTTGATGTTTCATAATGCTCGACGTCGTCATCATACTCCTAATCAGATCATCATTAATTGGAATGATTAATGTGAGTGACCTCACCTGCCTTATGATTAAGCTTATCATAATTAAGTAATAATTCCACCTCATTATTAATTTTTGTGTTCCCATGCCACTTGCATGTGACATCTTTCTTTACTCCAATGTTGGCTAGACAATCAGCCACTTGATTCATTTTCTGAAAACTATGAGAAACATAAAAGGAGGTAAAATTCAAAGCCACATTAATTATCTTTGCAATTATATGTTCTATAGTCCATGATGCCTTATTCTTGCCTCTAATATTATTAATAATATTTAAGGAGTCTCCCTCCAGCCAGAATTTTTCACAAACCAGTTCCTCAGCTAGCAAAATAATGTTGAGAGCTTCCATAGCTTCGGCCCTATGGTTAGATTGAATACCCAAAGGAGAGGCAATGGCACCGACACAATTACCATTCTAGTCTCTTATTAATCCACCTCCTCCAGCAATTCTTGGGTTGCCCTTCGCGGCCCCATCAAAGTTAGATTTAACCCAACCTTCAGGGGGCAAAGTCCAAGTTTCCAGAGATCTTTGATTGATATGACTGTAATTATTGTCACTTTTCTTCTTACCTAATTTACCCTCGGGTTTAAAAGATGAGAAATTTTCTCCCAGCGCCCTACAAATCTGATTGTCAACCACTTTATGAGATGCTTGCTTTTCTCTAAAAATTCTGTTGTTGCGCTCTTTCCAGATTCTCCAGCACACATGAGGAGGGATAAGGAACCAAAGGTCTTTATCAATAAATTTATGAGGTAGGTAACTCCATTGAGCAACAAAATCCTGCCAGACAAATGGAAAACACCAGAAGATATGCCATTTTCTAAAGATGATCTCCCAGACTTTACGAGTGAAAGGAAAGTGGAGCATGATATGATCACAGGGTTCAGAGTTTTCAAAGCAAAGACTACATCTATTGACAATGTTTATACCCCTCCTAGAGAGGTTATCAAGAGTCAGCGGTTTATTTTGATTTAAGAGCCAATAGAAGAATTTGATTTTAGGTATGAGATTTTTATACCAAACAAAAGAGTAAGGAGGCCTTTCCTCTCTCTCAGAAAGGATATTAACAGCAGAGGCCATAATATACTTACCATCATAAGTAGGATTCCACACAACCAAATCCTGAATGTTATCTTTTATGTGCCAGGTCTGCAGCTCATGCTGGAGGGAAATGAGACTAACATCAATTTCTCCCAGATTCTTCCAGTTTTTATCCTGCCAGTAATCAGTAACTTTAGTGCCAATAGATTCTTTGCTTCTTTCAATAAATTGTCTCCAGTCTTGATTGGTTGATAGAGGCATAGAGTGGATCCATTCATCATCCCAAAAATCAATTCTACAACCATCTCCCAGCTTCCATCTTTTTCCTTTCACAATCAGGTCCTTTGTACATTTTATACTATTCCAGATCAAGGAACCATTAGTGTTGTTGTCTTCCTCTATAAAGTCCTCCAAAGAATTGTTAAGAAAGAGATACTTACTTTTAATGATAGAATTCCACTCTTTTTTATCTCCATAAATCCTCCACAATTGTTTAGCCATTAGGGCTTTATTAAAAATTTTAATAGTCTGCAGCCCAAGACCTCCTAGCTTTTTAGGCTTACAAACTTTTTCCCAGGACACAAGGCTCATTATTTTCTTTTCCTCAACCCCAGACCAGAGGAATATTTTCTTAATTTTTTCAATTTCATTAGAAATTTTATGGGGAATTTTAAATAAACTCATTGCATAAATAGGGAGGTTCTGGAGGGTAGATTTGAGTAATTGGAGTTTTCCTACATTGCTGAGAAGTGCCCCTTTCCATCCAGCAAATTTATTGTTGTATCTATCAATTAGAGTGTGCCAGAAACTTTCTGGAGGATTGGAACAAAGGGGAAATCCCAAGTAAGACGAGGGGAGTTTTCCAATGGTACAACCAAGAATAGTAGACATTTTCTTTTGTCTTTTTTCAGGAGTATTAATGAAGAATATGGAACTCTTAGTCCAATTGACTAGCTGACCAGTAGCCTCAATATAGATAGATAGACCTTTCTTTAGATTTTTGAATTTTCAAATAGTCAACTCTCCCATGATAAGAGTATCATCCACAAATTGCTCATGAGACAAAATGAGTCTAGTTGAGGATGGTTGAATACCATTTATTTCCCTTTTTTCACCATCTTATGGATATACCTCTCAAGGCACTCATCAAGAATAGAAAAGAGGATAGGAGATATAGGATCTCCTTGTCTTAACCCTCTGGTAGGTTTAAAAAAAGGAGAAGAGCCCCCATTAACAATGAAAGAGGAGGAAACAATAGTTACAAGTTGCATAATAATTTTGATGACCCCTTTGTTAAAGCCAAAAGAAGACAACACCATCTATAGAAAATGCCAATCAACTCTGTCGTAAGCCTTAGATAGGTCCAGTTTCATCATGAAGCCCTATTTTTTATCCTTTTCCAGAGAATGAATATTCTCATGAGCCACAATGATAGAATCGAGGATTTTTCTCCCAGGAACAAAGCCATTTTTTTGAGGGGATATAATATTTGGGAGCAACTGGAGTAGTCTAGAGGTGATAACTTTGGACATAATTTTGTAAAGAGAGTTGCACAGGCTGATAGGTCTAAATTCTTCCACAGTGTTGGCTCCAGGTTTCTTAGGAATCAAAACCAAGAAGGTTGCATTTAATTCCCTGAGAATACACTTAGAACTAACGAATTATTTAACAGCTTCCTGAACATCATGACTTATAATATCCCAGAACTGTTGGAAGAACAACATAGGGAAGCCATTAGGGCTAGGAGATTTTCCTCCTTCAAAAGAGAAGACAACATTTCTGATTTCCTTATTCAAAGGAATAGCTTGGAGCATTTTGTTAGAAGGTTCATTGACCAAATTAGGGATGGCATTAAGAATTTCATCCTAATTAGGTCTATTCAAATTATTATCCTTAGCAAGCAACTCAGAGAAGTATCTAACCATTTCATATATGATATCTTCCTCCTTTCGAATAGTTTTGCCTTGTGATTGGAGATTAGTTATCCTATTAATAGCTTTGTGTTTCAAAGCTGTCATATGGAAAAATCTTGTATTTTTTTCCCCTACCTTGAGCCAAAGAACTCTAGATCTCTATCTCCAAAAAGATTCCTCCTTGGAGATAATATTATGATAATCAGCAATCAGAATGTTTTCCTTGATTTTAGTTTCCTCTGAGAGACCCTCTTTCTGGATGTTGTTTTGAATTTCCTTAATATCATTCTGCAACTTACCTTTTTGATGGAAGATATCCCCAAACACTTCCTTGTTCCATATTTTGAAATTGCTTTTAATAGTGTTCAGTTTCTTAGCCATTCTGTACATTGCTCCCCCCTCAACCGTGTAATTCCACCATTCCTCAATCTTATTTTCTAAGTTAGGGTGAGCTAGCCACATTCTTTCAAATATGAAGGGAAAGTTCTTTCTGTTCTGAATCTGATTAATATTTAGGGATATAGGATAGTGGTCAGAACCAATACAAAGTTTGGCAGAAAGAGTGCAAAAGTACCTAGCCATCCAGTCATTGGTTAAGAGGGCTCTATCTAGTTTCACCTGAATTAAATCTTTCCCAGTACATCTATTAGACCAGGTATAGTCAATGCCCTCCAAATCAATATCTAACAGAGCTTCCTCATTGATAAATTCCATTAGGTCAAATCTAGTGTCCAGTAGGGAGATAATCCCTCCCTTTTTTTCCTCATTCTTGAGTGGAGCGTTAAAATCTCCCATAATCATCCAGCTAGTTTCTTGAAAGAGAATACATATATCTTTCAGTATTCGCATATAGTTCTATCTACCACCTCTAGTGTTAGAGGCATAAACATTGATCATATTCCAGCAAAATTTATCCTTGAGATAAGTGATTTTGACCAATAAAATGTTTTTTCATTATGAATTAAATCACACACAACATTTTTATTATTCCATAAAATCCCTATTCCTCCTAAAGCTCCATCAGAATCACCATCTAGGCTCCCATAATCTTTATAAACATGCAATCTTTCCAGTTTCTCTTTAGTCATTTTAGTTTCTTGAATAAGAAGAATATCTGGTTTTCTATCTCTAACCATATTCCTAAGAACATCTTGTTTATGGAGGCTATTATGCCCTCTTATATTCCAAGAGATGACTTTCATTTTAAAGACTTGGAGAACATATTTCAGGGATGGTACGTTGTTTTCCATCCGCTATATTCTGTTTTGCTTCCTATTCTCTTTTCTTATTTTGTGATTCCCTTCCTTTCTTGCTCTTAGGAGTGCCAACATCAGCCTTAATTTGTCTTCTGGTTTGAACTCCCCCTTGATTATGATTTTCTTGTTTTTTAGCTAATTCACAAGAATTACTGCTGTTTTGGTCTCCTTTTTTTCCTAAAGATTTGTTGGAACTTTTATTATTCTTTACCTGTGACCAAGGAGCTTCTTGGATGACCACTTTTGTCTCTGAACTCAAGATTGTCTCCAGGTTATCTTCTCTCCACAGATCTACAATAGGGGATAGAGAATTATCCTCACTGTCTTCTGAAGAATTTCCGTTGAGATCAAGCTCCCTAATAATTCCTTCATCAGGAATGGGAGACAGAATAGTAGAAGGGGGTAATTCTTCTAATCCCTTCAGCTTAGGTTGACCTTGTTCTTGGCAAGAATCAATAATGATAACTTGTTCAAACTCATTATGTTTATTCAAAGTGATTTGGTTTTCCATTTGCAAAATTGCCTTTGATTCATTACTAGGTTGATCCAGATTAGTTTGGTTTGCTGGAAGTTTTTTAACATCAGACTCATCACTATTCGCCCTCTTTGTACTGTTCTCCTAATGAGCATGATCATAATTATCTAAAGAGCTTACAGAGGTATTATTTTTCTGTTTCCATACTTTTTTAGGTTCTCTTTTCTGTTCGTCTTTTTCTTTAGATTTTTTAAGTGGGTAGTGTTTAGCCCAATGACCAACTTTTTTGCAGGAAAAATAAGCAAAGGGAAGCGATTTATAATCAATAAATTGGATGTACTTACCTAGTTTGGTGTTGATAGTGATGACCTCTGGAAGATCCTTCTTATGGTGTATGTTCACACAAATTCTGGCATAGACTAATCTAGATCTGGTAGCAATCATTGGATTAATCGAAAGCAAATCCCCAAATGCACTCGCAAGACAAACAAAAACAACCTCATGCCAGTATTCCATTGGGAGGCTAGATAATATTACCCAAACAGGGGTAGTATCAAATATCTCTACATTTAGATCCAGATTCGTAACCCATTTTTGAAGAGCCATCGATGATTTTCCAAACATCCAAGGTCCTCCACATAGCACTTTTGATAAATCTTCCATATTTGAGAATACAAAAGAAAAAAACCCCTTTGTCATTGCTGCTATATCTACTTGTCCCTTGAGTTTCCATTTATGATAGGTAAACTCCCTAACAAGCTCAATATTAGGTCTTGTCCCCATGAACTTACCAACCAGAGTAAGAGCCATTGAGGAAACAGTATGATCCACAAGGGGATCAGGGATTGTTATGCCGAAAAAGCCCTTGTTGGTATCCGAGATATTGATGATTTTTGAAAAAGAGGATTTTCCTAACGGTTTGATCTCAAATAACGATGACCAGCTTCCTTTGAGAAGATTCTTGTTTGAGGTGTGATCATTTTGATCAGTCAAGGCGCCTTTAGTTGAGCTTTCTCCTAGCCCACCATCTCGAAAAGGAGGATCCTTGACATAATCTGAATCCTTTGTGGAGCCCTCCTCTGTTGATTCTTCCACAGCCTGTTGATCGCCTGCAGCAGCAGATGTCAGGCTTCCTCCAGCATCACATTTCCTTCCATCGTGAGAATTCAAATTCCCTCCTGCCCGCCCTTTCTCTCCAGCTCCCGCTCCCGCTCCTTCCATCATGAGCATTAGGATTGTTAAATCTAGGAAAAGAGAAAGTTGGTTGAGTAGTAGTTATTCATTCTTACAATTTATGTATGATCATGGTGTAGTGGAAGACCTAGTGTAACAAAAAAAAGTGATTGGGATTTATCTATATTGATTTATTTTCAAAATGAATTGACCGATCCAAGTTACCTCTGTCACTATAGCAAGCACATGGGATCAGTTAAAAAATTATTGTTAGTTATTGAAACAAGGATACATATATTTGTCATACATCTTAAAGTTGGTCAAGGTCCCTTGTCCAACCAAATCATAGTAATGGAAATTGCATTTACATAGGTAATTAAGTCTCATGGTAGTGATTGTCTTGTCTTAAGGTTTAATCATAGTCACCGTCCAATTCATTCTATACCATGTCAATTTGCCTTAAGCATTGAATTCATGTTAGGGTCTATTTGGTGAGAGGCATTGTTTTTAGCTTGGAACCTTTATTAAAATTGATTCATTTGAGGGCAAAGTATTGGTGAATCCATAGAATTCACAACCTTAATTCTAGGACAAACCTTCACCAAGATTTTGTAGTTTCAATTTTTTACCTCACAAGTGGTTGTCTAAATTGTTCATTAGTGTGGAAGTGTTGTTTTGGATTTAGAGACCTAAAAGGAGGCTAGTTTGCACAACTTCCATGAATGAATCATTGAATTCATATACATGTCCCATAAGGAAACACAAAATTGTCTTTTGAATCAATCATAACATTGTTGCAAGGAGATATGGAAGATGAGATTTTGATGTTTGAACGGATCATGGAAATTGCTCCAAGGATGAATTAGCATCTTTATCCAAAGGGGATAAATTTCCTTTCTCTTCAATCAAATTAGGGGTGTAGAGGGTTTCTTTTCATCATTTGGGCATATCAAAATGAGTGGCATATTGAAATGATGCAAAACACCTTCTGCACCCTCGATTCTAGTGAAGAGAGAAAGGACATTGATCCCCTTTGGATAAAGAAGCTTCAAAATAGAAAGATGGTATCCTACCATTTCTAATTGAAAAAAAAATCCAAGGGATCATATATGCTCTATCCTACCACAGACATGTGTGGTCCTTATCATAGCCATAACACAAGCTCTATTGCATGAGGTTCTAGTGGACCCAAGCTCTATCTCTATTGGTTACAATAAATAAGTTACTTTTACCTACCCCTAATTGTTTATTGTGTACTATGTAATCATTAGCATATGTATCATGTGAATTATGTAAATCTGATTATGATTGAGCTTCGTATAAGATGTAAGCTAACATTGGGTAAATGAATTTTGTATGCAGGAACCTGAACCCCCTTTGGCAAGGATCTTGCACAGTTTACATAAAGTAAATGTGACAATTCTTCTCATGGATTGATAGGTATAAGTCAATATACCCTATAGAAACCATTTATTATTTGTTTGCTTTGTCTTTACACCCAACTTGAGTCCTGAGTTGGGATTATTTAATTATAAATCTCAACCTCAACTTTAGGGCCGACTTCTTCATCAACATTACCCTAAATGATGCATTTGGAGAAAAAGCATGAGTCATTATATCAATCTATGCAATGGAAATTTGACAACCTTCCCTCAAATCTATTTGCAACATTTGCAAAAAACACAACAAGAGATGGTGAACCATCTATTACAACTTCTTGTCTCTCTCCATGGAATCCTAAATTTTATTTCATCTCACAATAAAAATCGACCCTCTACCAACTATCTCTCTCATTTGATGGAGTGCAAGTACCACCAAATAGGTATTTTTTAGATGTATCTTCCTCGAGTGAAGGAAATTCAAGAAGAGAAGAGGAAAGTGAGACATGTGGTAGGTCTAAAAGAGGGAGATCAACTAGAGGTCAAAATATTAGAAGAAAAAACAATAAACACATGGAATTTTTTCTCGCTCAAGACGGGTTATGTTCTTATGATGATGAGAGCATAGGAAACATCAAGGTGCCCTTGAGGTACAAACATCTACAAAAACAAAGATTACCCAAGGAAATTCCTCCAATAAACACTGATTTTTGTGCTAATGAGAGGATATATCACATATCGCCATCATCATTACATGGTTTGGGCCTATTTTCTACGGATGACATAAAGGTCTATTATAAAAAACTTGCTAAATTGATGGAGTATGTTGGACCCTGTTACATTTACATAGATTGGATGCAGCTGGTTTGATATATAGGAAGTATGTGTAGGTATGCACCGTTAGCAAATTATATACAGATAAAATATAATGATCAAAGTAAAAGAGAGGCTATGTACATTGAAAGAAGGCCAAAAGTGACATGGAATATTGCAGGGTTTATAATTTATACATGACCTAGTTCAAATAATAGGCAACCCAATTGCATATTTGAGGCACACAAGGGAAACCGTGTATTCGTATGTGCGATAAAATCAATAAGTGCATGGGAAGAGTTGCTAATCGATTACAATTTGAATCACATATATATGAACAAATTTACTATCATGGGGGTGGTACATAATATCTACCATTTAAAAAAACCTCCAATTAATGTCTCCAATATACCATTTGATTATTAAGTTTCTTTTTGTAAGTCTATTGGTTTCATTTCGCTAATGTTTTTTATATGTAATTTTTTTCACAGAGTGACATTGATCATAGGAGAGAGGATCCAACCCATACCATAGATGGGAATGCACCTTCGAGCACTTCTTCTCAGTAGGTAAACCTCATTGTAATTGTACAAATTAGATACAAGCAAAATTTTATATTATTATGTTCTTTTCTTTATGGTTTTGAATTAATTTTGATAATATTACTAATATTTTTGTCATGGGTGGATGCACCTCTAGACACCTCTTCCCAGTAGGTAAACCTCATTTAATTGTTATATTATTATGTTCTTCTCTTTATGGTTTTGGATTAATTTTGATAATGTTACTAATATTCTTGTCATGGGTGGATGTTCAGAGAAAGACACCTACAATACCTGACAGCCTCCAAATAGTACTGAACTCACTATTGCATGATGATGACATCACATATTACCCAAACCCTAGTGAAATCATAAGAAGGACACAAAAATAAATAAATGAAGAAATGATTACATTGTTATTCATGGAGCCTCAAATTGATGAGATACAAGAGAGGGTGAGACAAATGAAAGAGAGATTACAATACTTGGAAGTAAGTTGTCATGAAATATTTAATTACAACATAAGTTCATTCATTGTTTATATTTTATACTCTTTTATGTCATTAACTAAAATATGTATATGTTCTTTTTACATATTTTTTTGCATCCTCGTGATGTTGTTTTCCATTATCAGAGTGCTCCACGTACTTCAGGTGCTAGCCATGTTCCTGTGCATACACCACCTCATATTTTTACATGTTCTTGTCCTTCTGTTAATGTGTTATTGCTCATATATTTAATGTATTTTTAAGGTACTTTAGTTGTTTTCCATGTTCTTGTTCATTCACAACCTCAGCCAACCCCATCATCCACACCTATGTTTCTGACTCAAACTTTGGCAACACACGACAAGCAGGCATCGACTAGTACATCAATCTGTGTAGACGGAAATGTACCTAGGGATGCAGAGGCCATTAGTGGTGATGTTTTAGCAGCATTTCCTAGATCTTCTCGTATTACTAGTATAAGAACATTGTCGGTCACATTTGTGGTGACCACTAATTTTGTTCCCATAAAGATAGAGAAGGTTCTAGGTACTTTAAAATTATTATTATATACAGTCCAATTATAATTTACTTATTGATCACTCTTTTTGGACTAATGATCCCATGATTTTTTTTGCAAGGAATGATGTTTTTATAAAAATATAAATGATCTTACATTGGAGATCTTTGAGACCACCATATGTACACGGTGGAATGCCCAAAATCAACAATTAAAAGATGAACTCATAAGACGTTTAGTTGTATTGTTTAGAAATGACACATTCAACAAAACCAAGTTCCTTAAGAAAATTGGCACATATCTAAAGTATGTGAGGGACCAATATAGGACACATTTAGAGAACAAAAAGTACAAGATTCCCCACATGATTCTAGAGAGGGAGTGAAAGGACCTTGTTTCCAATGGAAAGGAGAAAGAAGAAAAGAGAAAAGGACACACCATCAGGCGAAAGAAGGTATGTGATACTATTAACAATCTAATTATGTACTGATTACTTTTTATTCTTACATAACCTAACATATTAAAAAAATTTCATAGGTTGTCCGACACATCAAAGGCAACAAAGGCAAGACTAGAAAAACACAGGCATCACAAAGTTGGCTCTGGTGGTTATATGAAAGTTGTCACACAAATTGTAAGTAACAATAAATGAAATACCACACCGAAATAATAAATTGCAAACATTTTTTTTTAAATCACACAATAGAAGCAAAATTTATGATATTATGCAAAAATATAGGGCTATGAATTCAATAGAGAACCCACAGAAGATGACATGAAGATTTCCTTCCAGCAAGGCTATGGAGTCGTGGCTGAATGCCTAAGAGAATTGAGTGCACAAACACAAGCTTCTAGTGCATTCGACATGCAGGTAAATAACCTAAATAATGATGATTTAAAATTCAATACTTGAGAAATAATCTATTCGATATTAATTTCCACCATAAAGTGACTATATTTGTTTTAAATAAGTAAGCAATGATATCAATGCACATGACATTGGAATGCAACATGTTGAGGTTGGAGCGCAACCTGCACATGATGAAGGTTGTGGTGTGCATCCCGGTAATGGAGGTATTTGTGTGATCTACAAATTTTATTTATGTAATTATTAATACAATTAAAAATATTTAATTGCAATTGGTGTAGTAATTAATGTAACCTTTTCATTTTTTATTTTAGAGCATGTAGAGCATGGTGAACAAGTGGAGCATGATAAATTTAGACAACATCAAGAATGTGATGTACCCCCATCAGGTAAAGAGGACCACTGTTATTCTTTTAAATGAATTTAATTGAAATTGGTGTATTGATTAGTGTAACCTTTCGTGTTTCAACTCTAGAGGATTTAGAGGGTGTTCAAGGTGTTGAGGATGAGGCTAGACAACATGATCAGGAAGATGGTGTTACCCCATCAGGTAAAGAGCACCCTTATAATGTTATTTTAATTAATGAAATACTTGTAACAATAATAAAAAAATATTATGAATTTAACCCATTAATTTTTTATTGCAGCGAACCCCCCTTTGCATAGGCCTCTACGTCATGAGTACGTGACCAGGCATAGGACACAACCAGAGGGCACAACACCTGAAGAGGGGGAAAATGATAAATAAATTGATGCTCCACTTAGGCTTTTCTTTGATTCTAAAAAAAAATATTAATGAATGAATATTATGTATATTAATATATTAAGTGGCACTACCACCTTATTCAAAAAAAAATTGAATGAATTTTATGTGTTAATGAATGTAATTATGTATTAATGAATTTTAACAAATGATATGTGTTAACGAATGTTAATGAATGTTATGTGATAATGAATGTTAGGTGTTAATGAATGTTACGTGATAATGAATGGATGTTATATTTTATTAATGGATGAAAGAATGAATGAATTTTATATGTTAACAGGGAATTTAGAGTGATGTTAGGGGGGGAGGGGCCAAATGAGCTTCCACCTTCATGTGGTTTCCACTGTTAAGTAGAGAATATTAAACTATTCTTGAAACTGAGAGAAGCTTAATAAGGTAACACACTTTTTAATATTTCATTATGCTCCATTGTTAATGTTAGTGAAAAAAATGTATTCAATCTTAATTGAAGGGTATAATAGAGACAACATGACCAACATCACAAGAAGTTACTTAGTGGATACCATCACAGGTAAGATCCTTAATTAAGATTTTGTTGTTTATAGTCATATTGCTTATTACAGAAAATGGATTTTGTTGTTTATATTCATATTGTTGATTACATGGTAAAATATTCATTTAACTTTTAAAAAGGGAAGTCACATCATCCCAAACTCCATTCCATGATCACATTCTATAATCCAAGCCAAACACATATGGTTGCTCCTATTAGGACCAATCCACAATGAATCTTAAACACTCTTCCTTACACCGATAATCACAATGCTATGAATTCCCAAGGGTTCACTATTTCCCTTGTCTCACTATCCAAGTTTCTTCCCCATGCCACTCTTTTCCTTCTATACCCCATCACCTTAATACTCTTCACAAAGCCTTCCTTCACAAACAACATCAACACACAATAACAAGTTAGTTCCTCTTTTTGTACAATTAGGACTAGGCATATAAACTATGAGACAACATCAATATTTCAAATTTGAAATATCCACCAAGTCCTTATTCCTATGGACCATAAACTACCCCCCCTTTGGACACTATTCCAAGTCCCTTATACAGTTTCAAGCCCCTTTCTCATCCTCCAATGCATACAGATACATGTATAGATGAACACCCTCCAATGACTTGAAGTGTTAGATGCCCCAAAGATAGGAAGAGAGAGATATATATAGATGAACATCCTCCAATGACTACTTAATGAAGCATAAGATTCCCCAAAGACAAGAAGAGAGAAAGAGAGATAGATGAACATCTCTCTCTTTATTCTTATCTTTGGGGCATCCGAAGCTTCAAGTCTTGATAGATCTTTCAGACTAAGAGAAATACTTGACATCATCAGATTGGTTGACAACTTCAGTAATTTATCTTCAAAAAAATTGCTATATTATTTTAATTTGTTTGGTTTAATTTATCACTTTCTACCAGATAAGCTAACATGTAATTGTTGATAGATGTTGGTTACAGATTAGGTGAGGGACAATTTAGGTATGCTTACCCTTCAAACACTCATTGATGGCTGACTTTTAGTATGGTTTACATGGAAATAACTCACCATTGTTAATTCATTTTTTTATCGGGGGTTGAATACATTGATGTTAATATTTTCTTTCAAACTGATCAATACAACCTATGTGGGAAGGTATAAATCTATATATTTTTCAAGTTATCTTTCCTCTCTTGAATTTTTAAGAGCTATTATAACCTCTTGATGCCATATTGTTGGATACTTTTCCATGGGTAGGATAACATGATTGTTTTGAGATAGGGTTACATACACTAACTCTATATAATGATGTAATTTAATTTTGTAATCATGATCAAGACCTTTATATTTTCCAAATTGTTTGCATAAAATGATGTGTTTTCCATTTTTCTTTGTAATTAATAGTTTATATTCTTTCAAGACTGAAAAATAATGATGTAATCCCACCTCTACTTGTCTTAAGGTTGGGAGTATGGTGTAGGGGCACCTAACAGGACCTCTCTAATGCTTTGGTACATGACCCCATATCATTTCCTCAAGGTCTGATTGCTTGGTGATTGTTCATTGTTTGGATGTTTTTCAATGAATGTCTCATAATAAAGAGATATAGGAATGAAATTTTCACGTGTATCCATGAATTTATATTCCAAGTTATAATTATTATGTGCCTATACTATTATCAAACAAAAATATTACATTCTTATGGTGTGTTTGATAAGTCATGGGCCATTGATGGAGTCTTCTTTTCCTTGGATGAATAGGAGTTGGATCATGCCTATTAGAGAAGCATAGTGTACTTGGGATGCTTATGAGTATATGGGAGGATTGTATACGAGGGTGAAGGAATTGTGATAAAAAAAAATTAGAGTGGGAGAGTATTGACTATTTGAAGACAAGTTGAAAGGGAATGTGTGGGTTCTTTTAGCAAAGGTGTGTATGGAGTCTTAGGGTCAAGAGTGGGTCCTCATGGTAAGTTGTCAAGTTGAGAAGAATATAACATTGTTAAATGACTCAAATCCATCAATTTGGAGCCTTGAAGGGATGTTAGGGTCAAGAAGTACCCTAACATTAATAGTGAATCACTGCTACACCCTGCTAGGGCATACTTTGTTTTTAAATGTTAAATTGTTGTCAAAATTGTGATGTACGCCACCAAAATGCACTGACGATAATGTTGTACCTCCAACACAAATTTGCATCATAGGTACAACATTATCATCAAAGTAAAACATGGGCGCTTATCACAATTCCTACAAAAATTCTCAATAATGACCGATGATAATGACAAACACCTGACGACCTTTTGCGTCAGAGGTGCACCATCCTTGTCAGAGCATACTTTGGGATTGGTGTCATAATTTTGACTAATGCTTCCAATAAATTTCAATAGAACTATTTATCTTTTGATGAAAAGTCTCGTCGGAGGCACAACTTACTCATCAGAGTATTATGCTTTCAAACCAAACTGATTTCTGACGCATCTTCATCGGTACTGCAACGAATAATTCAGCGTCAAAATATCCAATGAAAAAATAGCAAAAAATTGCTCACCACCTTTTTGTTGAAAATTTGCCACAGTCTCATTGGAAATTCGACCATATTTCATTGTAAATGTGCCCTGATGTTGTAGTGGAAATTGAGTAGAAGTTGGAATGATAGTGAAGGTAATATCTAAAGTTTTACCACCAACTTCAACATGGAATGAAATGGAACCATGGGAAGGATAAAGGAAACCATTTAAAGTTTAAATCATAACATTAAATGTATCATAAAAATAATTTTGCAATTGTTTACTGTAAAGATGTTCTTTAGTTATCACATTCACCATACAAGTGGGATCAACAAGGGCACCACAGGTAGGAAGGTCATTAACTTTTGCGATAATATAGAGAGGACCATCGGGAGCTTTAATTGTCATAGTAGGTTCAAAGGTAATGCAAGACTGAGATGGAGGTTTAGGTTTAACTTTCTCAACTCACTTAACAACATGATTGGCTTCATTAAATTTTTCATCATAGTAAATGCATTGGGAAGAATAGTATTGGTTGAATGAGATGGAAAAGTATTGGTGTAGATTTGCACGTTTTGGTTAGGAGGTTCCACATATTTGTTTTCTTGATCATGGTCACCATTAACAGGTATAGCCTTAGAATCAATAAGATCTTGGATAATAGTTTTCAAGCAGAAATAGTTTTTAGTATCATGACCAAGCTGACGATGATATTGGCAAAAAGATTTGGGATCAAAGTATTTGGATTTAGGTTTAGACATGTCAATGGGTTTGATAGGAGCAAGTGTTAACACATTAGCATTAATTAACTTCAACATCATATTATACAAAGATTTAGAAAGATGAGTATAATTACAATAAGGTTTTAAAACATATGACAAAGGAGCCACACCTTTGGACATTCTTGCCACTTGTTCATCAAAAGTGTTGGATGATTTGTTAATTTTGATGTAGTTGTTCAGTTTATGAAACTTGTTGAAATTGGATGTAGCATCACTCTTATCAATGGGAACAAGATCCATTGGAGTGGTGCTCTCAAATTGACTCACTTGAAGTTGACAATGATGAAGCATTGCACACAATTGAGGAAAAGAAGAAAATTCAGAAAGAAGTATCTTATCTCCAATCTTACTTTGTAAATTAGCAATAAAAATGCATTGCACATCAATATCAGGCACAAGACAAGAAATATGAGCAAGAAAATGCTTAAATATACCAATAAAATCACTAATTTTTTATTAAATACCTTGTTTGAAATGCATTAAATCAGTTGGAAAGATTTTAGGACCAATTTTGTTTTGAAATTGTTCAATGAAAGCATTAGCAAGTTTTTGGAAGGGATCAATTGAATAAGGAGGAAAGGAACAATACCATTGAAAGGATTTGTCTCGAGAGATTCTAGTAAATAACTTTTCCATGAACCTATGGTCATGAGAGAAATCACAACACAAGATTTGGAAAGTTTTAACATAAGTCACAGGATCACCCTTACCATTATAAGTGTCAACATGAGGAATCTCAAGGCATTGTGGGATAACAACACAGATAATATACATAGACAAGGGACTAGCAATATCACAAGTAGGAATGTTAAAATTGGATTGATTCATGTAAGATATTTTTTTTTGCAAAGAAGACATGGTTTGATCCAAGCTATTAATGGTAGAATAAGTAGAAATAATGGTAGGAGGAGAAATATGAGAAATATTAGGAGTGTTATTGGAAATTGAAGGAATGGTTGAATATGAAAAAGGAACACTATTATAAGTGAACATGGACAACAGAAATGAAACACATGGCACACTTGAAGGGATAGAAGGAGAAATAGGATAAGGAAGACTCACATGTGTAGGATTGAGATTTTGAATTGAAGTTGTGATGATAGGTAGAGCATAAGTGGACACACTAGTAATGGAAGTAGATATAGGAAAAGAGGTCTCAACATTTATAGTAGGTGGAATAAATCCTAACTCTTGAGAACAATCCTTAACAGGCTTAATATTGATTTTAATGAGATTTGAAAAGCTACACAAGAGGTCAACACAATGCTCATTATTATGAATAAGTTTTCTTAAGCCTTCTACAATGGAAAGAACCTAGGGATTAGAGTTTTCTTGAGTTAACCATTGTTCAAACTTTTCAAGGTCATGGGATTTTTTTTGGATTTGGACATGAAGACCTCTTAAGGCTTCATCTTCATCATGATAAAAATGAGAAGAGTTGTTCTTCATGATAGGATTGATGTCATTAGGATGCATGTTGGTCTCATCGAGATTACTAGGAAAGAAGGAGGTCTCATGATCAAAGAAACCCATAATTCTATGACTTCTTCTAACCGGAATGCTATAGGTTGGAATAAAAGTGATACCACTCATGCACAAGGGAATGAAAGTAAAGAGAAATGCAATTGAGATTTCAAGGAAATATGCAAAAAGAAAGTCTTTTAGGACAAGCACATTAACTAACAAATTCAAACTAGATATGAATGCATATAATGTATTAAAAATGTAATTTAAATAGTGCATAAAAAGTAGATATAGATGTCTAAATGCACACGAAAGGGATTTAACACCAAAATAAGAATGACAATTTAATGCATTATGTTCACCAAAATATATCATATGAAATTGTGAGAAATGATATGGAGGAAGATCACTCACCAAATCAAATGGATGGAACATATACATTAGGAATACCCTGAAGTCTCACCCTCAAGCCCAAATTATATTATCATAACCCAAAAGGATAGAGAGGTGCTAATTCAAGATCTAGATTTGAGGATGGAGTGTGATTTGGGTATGGGTTCCTTTAATGTCAAAATGTATATGATGGGTAAAAATGATATGTAAGTCTATGAAAAGAATCAATGTTATGAAAAATAAAATTAACAAGATGTGATATTAGATCTGATGCATAAAAGTAAGTGCAAGATGAAAAGAGGAGGAATGAACCCACCTTGAAGCTAGGAGAAGAGGAGTAAACTTTAGATCTGGTTTTGACTATCATAGAACTATCAGAATCTGAAATGATTCTAGATCTGGCACTTTGACACCTACAACTTCTAACTGTGAAAATTATAGATCCAAAGGACAATGTCAACCAAAGTTGACCTTGTCCTTGAGACTCTAAATTTGATGAAATCTATGAAGGATCTGCCACTGGTTTTGTAACTCCCAAAATCTAGATCAAAAAATCTAAAAACATGTTCCTACACACAAGAAGAAGGGTTAAAATGTTGCGGGAATGGTCTTTCCTTGGTCAAGCCCATATATATGAATCTATCTTGAAATGAAATAGAAATTGCATAAGGAAAGTAATGCAAACAAGATAAATGTCAGATTTACGTTGCATGAAAAACCCTCATGGATGGATGTAGAAATCAGTCAAATCCATGAAAATTCTTGAAATGTATGTTTGGAATGTGTTGTAGAATCAAGGATGCCTTCACAAATGCATGGATCTATAATTGGCAATCCTAGATCTTGAATGAGTATATGCTTGAAATCTTGAATAGAGAAGAGGAAGGAATCTTCTTGCTTGCTTAATAATTCCTCTACTTGGCCATCATGGGAGAGAAATTTGTATCAATGAGAGAATATTTTCTTTTCTTGGATATATGGAGACTTGGAGATCTTAAATTGGATGCTTGTCTTCAAATATTGAATCTAAATCCTCAATTAGCTTGATTGCACTTTCTATTGAAATCAACAATAATAATGGATTGCTTGCACATGATATGGATAGTCATGAATGTATATGGATATAAAAATGAGAGGCCTTGATGTCCTTTTATACTCATTTCAAGATTCAATATTTTCGGGCCGACCACAAATAAAGATCAGGAAGAAAAACCTCTTGATTGGGTCTGGAGCCTACTTGAATTCAATGTCTAAGGACAAGGACGACTTGGGTTGAAATTTTCCAAGACAAGGTCAACTTTGTTTGACCTAGTCCCAACATTTTTAATTTCAAAGTATATCTAGGACTTGGAGAGTGTGAAAATTTTTAGGGAGAGAAAAAGAGAGATGTGGGAAATCAAGCATAAAAAGACATCCATATCTTGAAATCACTGAAATGGGGTCTAATAGGTGCCAAAGCCACCAATAATGGGTGCAAACTTTTTAGTATGATACATCTGTACAAGGACATTTTTCTATTTTCTCATAAGTAAATATAAAGTCTTTTGTTAGTTTAAGGAGTTTAAGGCTCTTATTGAGAATTAGGCTCTTATTGAGAATTACACTCGTAGAAATATTGAGCTTTTGAGGACTAAAAGTGGTGTTGAGTATTGCTCAAAAAATTTCAATAGGTTCTATAAGGACCATGGGATTGAGAGGCATAAGACAACTCCATACACCCCTCAACAGAATGGGGTTGTATAAATAATGAATAAATTATTGATGGAGAGGGATAGGAGTATGCTTAGCAGTGTTGGCCTCAAACAAAAGTTTTTGGCTGAAGTTGTCAATACTACTTGTTATCTAATAAATAGATCTCTTACATTAGATATTATTGATAAGACACTTATGGAGGTGTGGTCAAATAATCCCTCAACAAGATAACTTAGACTATTTAGTTGTGAATTTTATGCTCATGTTTCAAGTGAAAAAAAGATATAAATTGGAGGACAAGGCAGTGAGTGCATCTTTATTAGCTATGGTTTTAGTGTAAAATGATACAAGCCTTAGGATCCAATAATAGAGAAGGTTCTCTACAACATAAGCTTTATTTTTAGAGAGATTAAACCTTCTACTTTTGATCTACAACTAGAGAAAGATGAGAAGTAGAATAAGGAGGTAGATTATATTCCTTCCACCACTAAGAGAGAAGAAATAGAAGAATGAGGAGAGTTTAATAAGCTTTGAAATTTTTTAAGAATATAAAGAACTTCAATATAAACAATTGAGGATGTATACTCATGATAGAAAACAACCTAATAGATATGGTTATTCACCAAAAAGGTTTGGATATCCATTGTTGGATTCTAGTTGTATTTTGCTTTGATTACTAACATTGATGAGTCTAGGACTATTAGAGAGGATATGGGAATGAGTGATGCAAATTATTTTGTGGAAGCCATGAATGATGAGATGACATCTTTGAAGAAGAAAAAAACTTGAGATCCGATACCTTTATCTGAAGGATGCAAGCTCATGGGATACAAATGGGTGTTCTATAAAAATTTGGGTCGTGATGGAAATGTTTAAAAGTATAAAGTATAATTGGTTGCAAAGGGGTATTCCCAGGTTGATGGAATAGGTTATGGTAATATTTTCTTTCTCATTTTTAAGTTTACATCAATTCAATTTTTATTATCACTTGTTATAGAACTCATGATTAGTAAATTGAGAAAATAGATGTGAAGACATCATTCCTTCATAGTGCTTTGGAGGAAGAAATTTATATGTCATATCTAGAGCATTTTGGGGTGAAATATAAAGAAAATCTGGTTTGCAAGTTGAAAAAGTCTTTATATGGTCTGAAACAATATCCTAGGATGTGGTACCAAAAGTTTGATACCTATGTGTTGAGTTTGGGTTTTTAGAGGTCAAAATCTAATGATTGTATTTTTTTCAAAACTGATAATAGTCACATTCTCATTATTTCATTATACATGGATGATATCTTACTAGTTGGGAATGGATATTTCATTTCTGACTTGAAGTGTTGCTTATTAGTGCAGTTTGAGATGAAAGGTTTAGGTGCATCTAGGAAAATTTTGGGGATAGAGATAAAAATACAAAGAGATAACAAAAAGCTTTGGTTAAGCCAAAGTAAGTATTTGAATTAGTGTTGGAGAGATTTAGCATGACAACCTCTAGATTTATGATAGTTCATGTTGTATTGTAAATGAAGATAACTGTGGAGGATTGGACCCAAAATCTCCTTCTAAGGTAGAGGACATGATTAGTGGACCATATGAAAATGCAGTTGACAGTCTTATATATACTATGGTTTTTACTAGACCATACATTTTCTAGGAAGAGTCCCAAGTTGATATATGGTTCTTCCTAGATGGGTGAATTGTGATGCAATTTTAAAAAGTTTGGATATTTGTAGGGTACTTCTAGAAGTATTATGTATTATATCATGGTTATCCTATTGAACCTCAACATTCTATGAGGATTCATACATATGTGGATTCAAATTGGGCAGGTGACATTGACATCAAAAGATCCAATGATGGTTATATTTTTACTATGTATGGTGATGTTAGTAGTTGGATGAGTAAGCAACAAGCTATATTTTCTTTGTATGCAATAGAAGTAAAACATATGGAAGCTAATCATGCTTGTAAGGAAGCCATTTGTATTATATTATTGTATTCAAATATTGAGTTTGATACTAGATTGATTGCTATTTGTTGTGATATTCAAAGTGTTATTTTCTTAGAAAAGAATTTGACTTTCCATGCCAAAAAAAACACATTGATGTTTAGTTTCATTTTATTTGGGATATATTAGAGGATGTGAAGGTTAAATTAGATAAGGTTGACACTTTGATGAATGTTGCAAATAAATTGATGAAACCATTAAGCACAAATAAGTTCATATGGTGTTCTAGTTTTATGGGCCTCTATACCCCCTACAATTGATCAATGGGCTACTTGAAAGGTCTTTGATAAGTGGGAGAATGTTGGGATTAAGATGTATCAACCTTTGCAAATCCTAATATTGATATTGAATTTATTTATTATTTTAATTACTTGATTGTCTACAAAAGTCTAGTCATCTAGTGGGACTCAAAGGTTGGGTGACATCCTACTTAGAGATAGCTATATGGCACATATATCACACATTTGGAGGTAGGCATCCCACTTTGAGGATCTCGATATGTGTCATTCTATAAAATATTATATGGAAAATTTTACAAGTGAAAAAAGATACCTTTTGCATGGAGAAGATGAGTGCCCAAGTTAGATATGATAATTTATAAGAGAATGCGTAATTCATAGTTGGTAATGAAAGATTATTTTACAACTGTGAGTTGTAAGTTATGAAAATATTTATAATGGATTCTTATGATAGTTGTAAGATTTGTAAGAGCGTATGGCATACCTCAAGATAGCAAATTTTGGGTGCCCAACATATAAGAGGTTTGAATGGGTAGTCATTTGAGACATACATGTGTCATTTATATGCTTTTTGGTTGTTGAAAAGTGGAGTCAAATTTTTTTCACGACCCATCTTCTTGCTTCATTTGGAAGCTTCCTTCTTTATTGTATTTCTCTATAAAAGACAACCTTAGAGAGTATGAGTGATGTAGTTTTTTGCAAGTGAAGTGTTATGCTACCAAAATTGATTCAGATTATGATTTGTAAGTTGTAGACTCCTATTAAAGAGGCTAAGTGTTGATATTATATTGTAACCATTTGTTTACTAGAACACAGAGTATTGTACTTTTGGAGTGTAGGTTTTTTTTTCTCATGAAAGGGTTTTCCCTATGACATATCTAGATTTATATGGTATATCTTTATGCATGTTTTTTATTTTCTTGTGAATGTATTTATTATTTTGTAATAGTTAAAGATAGTAAATAAAATTTGTAGTATCTTTTCTCTACACTATCTCCCCCACTAGATTAGTGTTAGGAAGCAATTTTTGCACCTGAGATTATTTTCATTTCTTTGGAAAGTTATTTATCATTGTGTATCAATTAACTATTATTTGAATTTTCTAAAGGTTGATTTTTAAATTAGGTTTTTTTTGGTATTCATTTGGAAACTACCTCAGTATATGAAAATTATATAGTTTATTGTGGCATATTATATGTTTAGAATTTTTTGTTGGTTCTCAGTAAAGAAACATGTGTTGTTAATGATATTTTAGGATTAACACTTAAGTTTAGCTCTCTTGCTTTTATTATGTTTCTTGGCTAAAAAATTGTCTTAGAAAAACATAGCATTGGACTGCTATTTCAAGATTGGACACCCTAAATGGTTGCTAAGTAGATAATTCAGTCTCATTTAATTATCGACCAGGGATGTAAACTTGGAATGGTATTTGCAAAGTATATGCTTCAAACCTTCTTGATTCACATGGCTAATCCTATGCAATTGAAATGCATCAAGTTTTAGAAAATCTATACTATCTCAAGTAAATGTGTTTACTCTAAGAAAACAGTAATCACGAATAGGAACTACTCTACTCACCTATGCTGCAGGAACAGTCTACTAGTTCTGTTACCAGTGGCTACAGGAATATCGGAGTTCTAATTACTTCTTAATGAATAAGGAAATAACTTCTACTCTAACAAAGTGATTCACTCACCAAGTGGGCCCCCTTGGATGAGTGAACATAAATGCAATCAAGATAAGAGAATGAAACTCAAATTATGCATTCTATTCATTCATGGAGAAATGTACTTGGAAAGTAAAACAGTGTTACAATATCAACTTCTATTCCATAAAATATATCGACTAACTTTAAGAGTTACAATAGTCAACTTATTTAAAGAGAAACTACACTACTCCCTAAATCTAGGATCACTCCATTAATGAGGATCACTAATGGATACATAATGCTCATAACAGAAAATATCAATCAACAAGAGTAAGTCTTCAAGTCCTTCCTAGAATATAGCATGTGGTGGCTCTAGATCTGCGTGCTATGTTTACTCAGGAACTGTATTGACTTGTTCCTCCCATAAAAGTCTTACAACATGCCCTTCTTCAACTGCTTGCTTAATTCTTTGGGCATGATGGCGCTTTTGCAGCAATGACTGTCCTTGACTTCTTCAGCACCAGGATGTTGTTCTTGAATGTGCCATGACTTGACCCCTACAAAATGGTTAGCATACACAACCTTCGACACACACACACACACACACACACAATCATTAATACTAGGAAATAAGTGTTAGTTTCTAATTAATACTCTTGCAAGGCACATGGCTATAGGAAGGAGACTACCCACAAACATAGCATAGGAAATAGGATCATTCATTAGCACAAACCTACTTATATCCTATAATTTCTACCCATAAGTTCCAAGAAAATGCACCATGTTCTTTTATCATCCATTTACCTACTTATATCTTTACATATATAAAATATACATATAAAACCACAAGTTTAAAGTATCTGTTTTGCAAGAAAACTACTGAAAAATAAAGTAAGAAACATTTGAAAAGATGGTCTTTTAAGAGGCTCATCATTCCCCCCAACTGCACTATTGTTGGTCCCCAACAATCATGAAATTACAGATCCTAGCTCTAAGCCTTAGGTCACTGGCGATCTTTTCACCTAGTTCATAAACAACATAGTTGAAATACCCATGGTTATCCCGAAGTCTTTCCCACCTCTATACTTCCTGATTCATATCATGTTCTTTTGCATTTTCATTTACTACTAGTAAAGGCTATAGGAGGATAAGAGGTTGACGCCTTAAGGGAATCCATTAATTCAGCAGTGTTCTGCCCAACATTATAAACCATGGGGCTCAGCGAGTGGCAAGAGTTAAATTCTATGGAGAATGAGGTTCCTTAATTTTTAAGTAATGGAACATCTGTACCCACTCTGTCTGCAAGATGTAATCGTAGTCTCAATATCCTGTGATGAATGTTGTTCCCAATCTATGTATGCTTGCTCTCTGACCAGAAGGTGTTTGCGGGATCCACTAGGGTTCATAGTAATTGAGATCCAATCAAGGAAAGTTTGCCTAGAACTCTAAACTTCAGGCCTCATCATGAGGGGTTTATATATCTCACTGCTTCTATATGGCAAAGCTTGATGCTCTCTACTAATCTCATTCTGAAGCCAAGACATCACTGCCCTTAACTGAACATCTCCCACATACAGAAGTGAATTCCAATCCCTATTGTCTGGTACATCAAGATTGTGTAAATACAATTCACATAATAGGTTTTTGATGGACATGGGAGCTGACTAGAATGCATCATAAAATTCATGAAGTGTAGAAATAGAAGGATTCATTCCCTCTACAATCCTAGTCAATTGAAAATTAAAAAATTGCTCCTTAAGGAACAAAGCATAAACTGGAGATGGTGATCTACATGCCATTGTTGCAGGAATCAATTCAGTGATCTGCTCAATTTTCCTCTCCAATACTGCAATCCAATTTTTTTTATGTTCTAGTTGACAAGCCTGCTCCTCAATGATTCTTTTCAAATTTTATGTTTCCAATTTCCATTGTGTCCTTTCCCATATAAAGTTTTGGTACAATCTCAACCCTGTAGCTAAAGGTGTGGATAAATTCGAAGGTGGCATGGGTTCCTGCTGAATAATATCAATCCACCCGGATGCAAGTTGAGGGATTTTACTACTTCCTCTTCAGTGGAAGTAGCCCCTTTTCCCTTTTTCATGAGTTTTTATTGAATCATCTACTTGGCAAGATCCATCAATGGAAGTTTTTCCTCTCCATATGACAAGGGTTTTTATTGAATCATCCACTTGGGATGATTTAGCTACTTTGGCTAGCATGTCTAATCCATCTCTACTCCTTTTTTAAAATACCTTTTCAACAATTTCCTCATCTATTGTAGAGAATTCATCAGGGGGTAGGTTTTCTAAATTAACATCAATATCTTGCCTAGCAGAGTTATTGAAAAATTCCTTTGTTTCCTCAGAATGCTTTTCACTATCTATGAGGATGTAAACAACTTGTGGGTCAACTATAGCTTCATCATTCATAATGTGGGAAATGGTGTCACTATCTGTACTTTTTGGAGCCATTGCCTCCAAAGAGGACTTCTCTGTAGACTCAGAGGATTCAAAATTTACAACTAGATCATGGGTTTTGTCCACCTTACTGATATTAGAAGAGAGTCTAGCACTCTTCTTGACAGGGGTTTGAAAAGAGCTCAGAGGATCTTTATGTTTCTTCCCACTGGTGGACACCTCCTCTGTAATGGCTACAGGAGGTTCTTCTAGCATTGCCTCCTCCAGAGAGGTCAAGGGTTCATCATCTAGGTTACTAACATCTTCATTATTAGGTGGTTTTTGTTTTGGAGTCATACCCTCTGCCTCTAGGGTTTTACCTTTATCTTCCATGGTAGTAGACCTAGTTTCCTCGAAAGGTGAAGTATCAGAAGTGACATTGGCTTCCCTAGTTTTACCTTTCTTTTTATCAGACACAGGAGTACTATCATTGCAAGCTCTTTTCCTAGATAGGTTGGGTTTAGAAGAAGAGGCTTCAGGAATGATATTTTTTTTCTGTATTACCTTTCGAACCCCCATTTTTGTGTTAACCCTTCTTCCTATACCTTGGCCCCTAGGGCCAACCACTCTAGGTGTTATTTCCTCCATGGCCAAGAATTCATCCCAAGTCCTGATTGATTTCTTAATTAATTCTCTTTCTATAACTAATATGATTAAACAATGATGGGAAATAGATTGATCTTTTCCTAACTGTACTAGAGACGCTTTCTATTTCACAATATTAAATAGAAAACTAGGTAAGTTTACTGGCCTATTTCCATGGCGGAGAGCGCTCAAAATCTTGAAATGCAGTCCATGGAGGTACTTGTAACAGCCTTCACAAGTGAAGTAGGAGATTATGAATGTAGCTAGCTACATATACTCCATGGGTAATGATGTTCTTGAAGTTCCCTATTTCTTATCAATGTCCAATTGTGGGTCACCATGTAGGGTAAATTGTGCTTTGGCTAAGCGCAAGTTAATATCCTTACTTCATTTTTCTCCTTCTTGCAGCAACTTTGAAACTTCTACCATGATTTCCTCTGATAATTCTATCCTCAGACCTTTAACCACTGCAAACCCATTATTCAAAGTGTTTAGAAGTTAGAAAGAAATTTCTTCATCAAAGCCATTAAGACTAAGGTAGTAATCCAACCATCCCCTTCTTTGAAACATTTCACGGGTCGCTGGGTCGCCAAGTAGAATGCTATGATCTATAGGCTCATGCCTCTGAAGGTCTCCGCCCATTGCTAATGACAAAAATGGACTGCAAGAGCTCCACAAATGCTACAGAAAACTAGAAAATGCAAGACTCCTTACGGACTCAATGTGTTTCTTACAAGAAAAATTGGAGTACAGAATAGCTTTTAGTTCCAATAAAATAAGAATTACTTCAAATGATATTCATAAATACATTCGCGTGTGTTAAGTTCTGCCACCCTAACACATGGAAAAAATATCATTATTAAGTGAACCTTAGATTTTAATTGCTTTCAAATCATGATGATGTAATCACAGGAGGACAGATAGGTTCCCACATGATGGTGGTCATCGTGAGAAGACAAGAAATAAATTTTTCCTTTTTGCATGTTAATGTTAATTTGGAAATATTTTGAAACAAGAATTAAATGATCCCTCCCCCCAACTAAGTGTAAGGCATGGGTCCCACCAAGCCATTGTGTACAAGAGTAAAAAAAAGAAAAGAACACTTAATGCAAATAAAAATGAATAAAATAATATACGAGCAAAAGTATGTGTCACTAACCTGTGAGATGTTGTAGGAAGAGTGTTCTGCTATGCTACATGCACTGATGGAGTGATGAAATGACATGGAAACATGGCAGAGAGAGGAGGTGAGGTGGATTTTATTGCAGAGAAATCATTTCACAGAAAGTGAAATGTTTATTATAGAATTGGTGATAAAAATCACAAATTGGTGGAAACCTGGGTGGAAGACCTAGATGCTTTGGTTGTAGGAGTGTGGATGTCTATGCTTTTCTGGAACTACTGTAGAAAGTCTTCACGACTCATAGGTTATTGATAGATCTTAAGATGATGCCTGTTGACAAGCAGTTTGAATCGCACAGGATCAATGGTAGAAAGTTGAACTGCACCATTGTCAAAAACTGAGATTATTTCATAAGGGCCTAACCAGTGGGTCTGAAATTTTCCTGGATTATGTTGATAGTGTGATTCATAGAGAAAGGCCTAGTCACCAATGATAAATTTATTATCCTTGATGAATCTATCATGCCACTTCTTTCGCTGCTTCTGAATCAAGTCGGTATTGTAAAGTGCAGACTTCCAATACTCATCCAGTCCATTAAGCTGTAGGAGCCTATCCTCTAGGGCCCTGGTAAGGTTGATATCTAATTATAATGCCATCCTGAGAGTCTTATGGTGAAACTCAATAGGCATGGATTCATATTTTCCATAAACCATCTCAAAAGGAGTAAAACCAGTCATGGTTTTCCAAGTTGTTCGATAAGCCCAAATGGCTTCAGGAAGGTGGGTAGCCCAATCCTTTTAGTGAAAAACAACTATTTTTGTCAGGATGGATTCAATTTCTTGATTTGTGATCTCAGCCTACCCATTGGCCTGAGGATGGTATGGTGAAGATTTACCATGCCTCACTATGTACTCATTCGTCAATTCAACAATAAGATTAGAGGTAAACTGCGCACCTTGATATGTTACTATTTCATGAGGTACACAAAACCTAGTAAAGATAAAATCATAGATAAACTCTACTACCTTATGATCCCTAGCATGCCTAATTTCTTTTTCTTAAACCCATTTTGTGGCGTAGTCAGTGCATACTAAGATATAAGACTTACCATGGGAAGATAGCTCGATGAGACCAACGAAGTCGATCCCCCATTTGTCAAATGGTGTCACCACCACCTGAGGTTGCAAGGGAATTTCATCATACTTGGTTGGGTGGCCCATCCATTGGCATCATTCATAGTGCCTGGTATGCTTAGCTGCATCTTTATGTAAGGTAGGTCAATAATATCTAGTGCTCAATACCTTGTATGTTGTCCTCTTTCCTGCAAAATGGCCACCACGTGACTCATCATGACAAGGCCAAAGGATATCATAGGTCTCATATTTGTGAAAACATCTATGGGTGACTTGATCAGGACCTATGTAGAATATAAATCCAAAGATCCATGAAGAGTTGAAGCTTTTCTCAACCAGTAGCCTGCATTCACGAGGTGAAAAATGAGGTAGTGTTCTTCCTGTAGCAAGGTAGTTGGCGATGTTAGCATACCATGGATTGTAAGTTGCAATAGAGAATAGGTGCTCATCAGGGAAGCTATTGTCAATTGCTGCAGGATCATCAGGAACTTGTAATCTAGAGAGGAAATCAGTCACCACATTAGCTTTACCTAGTTTATCAATGATAGTTATATCAAACTCCTACATGAGGAGTAACCAGTGAGCTAACCTACCAGAGATGGCGAGTTTTTTCATCAAGTATTTGATGTGATCAGTATAGAAAAATAATTCATGACCAGTTATGTAATGTCTAAATTTATTAAGTGCATAGATTACAACAAGCAGTTCCTTTTCAATTACAGTATAATTCAGTTCAGCACCTAGCAGATTTTTTCTTATATAATAAATGACATGCTCAACTATACCTTCTTTCTATCATAGCACTACCCCAATGGCATATTCAGATGCACCAGTGTGGATATGAAAGGGTAGCTTCCATTTAGGTCCTCTAAGAATAGAGGTCTTTGTTGACACATCTTTCAAATGTTGAAATGATAGTTCATAGTTAGTTGTCCATTCAAATTCTACTTCTTTCTTCAACAAAGTATACAATGGGGCAGAAAGTTGGTTGAAGTCTTTAATAAATCTCCTATAGTAACTAGCATGACCAAGAAAACTCCTGACATCCTTCTTCTTTGCTGGAGTGTGGAGTGTAATGATGACTGCAATCTTTCTAGGATCAACCTGTATGCCAAAGGATGAGAGGTAATGTCCTAGGACAACTCTCTCCTCCATCATCATATAGAACTTCTCACTATTAAGCAAGAGGTTATAGTCCTGACATCTTTTAATAACTTTTCCCAAATTATCATGAGCCTCTTCAAATGTAGTTCCATATGCAGTGAAGTCATCCATGTATATTTCAACACAGTTAGCAGAAATGTTAGAGAAAATACTGATTACTGCCCTCTGAAAAGTAGCAGGTGCATTAGATAATCCAAATGGAAAGATAGAATAAGAAAATGTTCCCTATGGACAGGTGAACGTTGTCTTATCCTAATCTTCAGGTGATATCTAGATCTCGTTGTAGCCACTGAAACCATCCAGGAATGAAAAATACTTCTTACCAGCCAGGTTTTCAAGTACTTGGTCAATAAAGGGTAATGGAAAGTGATCTTTCTTAGTGGATTTATTAAGCTCTCTATATTCCACACAAACTCACAATTTTCCACCTTTCTTTGGGACAATGAAAAGAGGAGAGACCCACTGACTGTTAGAAATAGGATATATAAAGTCAGCTTGGAGGAGTTTTTGTAACTCAGCCTTTACTATATCTCTCAGTGCAGGGTTTGTTCTTCTCTGGGCTTGCCTAATTGGTCTGGAATCAGGACTTATATAGATCTTATGGTTATAGAGTTTTTGGTTGAGTCCCTTCATGTCAGTATAGTCCCATGCAAAAGCTTGCTGACTCTATTTTAAAAGATGGAGACGACTAGACATTTGAGATTCAGTGAGATTCTTATTGACAGTCAATTCTTTACCTAAGGCAATTTATACTCTTTTGACTTTATCCAGCATAAGAAGTTTTGCAAATGAGGGTGACTTTATCTCATGGGGTAACAAGGTATGGAGATAATCAAGTGCTGCAGGAAACTTAGATGATGACTATTTGGGAAATATGGTTTGTAGGGAACAGTCAGGGAGATGACAAGAGGATGCTTCAGAGCCATACTAGTTTGTAAGGATTACTACTTCTAGTATTTCATCTTCCTCTTGTGAGGCCATAAATGGATCTCTACCAATAACCATACGTTGTTGCACTAAATTGGCTTCGAGGGGAGCATCTCCTAGATCTGGCCAGACAACTTGGTCAAGTTCGGCTTGGGGTTTGGCTAGAGAATACAGAGTTAATTTCTTGGTATAAATTCCATCAGATATGGTCATTTTACCTGAGCGACATGCAATGCAAGCATCTATTGTGGCCAACCAAGGCCTTCCTAGGATTAATGGATATCCTCATAGTGTGGCTTTGGGGAACAGGATGATGAAATCTGAGGGGTAATCCAAGGAATCTAGTGTCACAATAATATCCTCTACCATACCATCTAGCTTAACAGTGGAATTATCAGCTAATTGGAGTATGGTGGGTGTTTCCCTCAACCCAATGATGCTAAGTCTTAACAACACATCCATAGTCATTACATTGATAGATGCCCCTAAATCAACCAAGACATTCTGTATTTGTATACCATTAATGTGAATGGTAACCACTAGAATCCCTGGATTAGAGTATTTAGGCATCAAGGCTTTACTGAGCATAAGACCAGAAAGATGCCCAAGGACATGGATGGTATCAGGATCTTTCTTTTTCCTACTAGGGTGCTTGATACAGACTTCCTTGATTACTTTATTATAAATGGGAATTTATTTGAGGGCATCTAATAAAGGTATTTTGATAGTCATTTGCTTTAGTTGGTCAATCAGATTAGTTGCAATAGGATTCTCTTTAGGGGGTACTGATTGTTGAGCCAATCTTTGCGGATAAGGTGGAGTTTTCAAAACTAGAGGAGGTGATGGAATAGGCGGAATAGCAGTGTTTTGATTGTCATGAATTTCCTCAGCATCAGAAACATTAGTTATTATGGGAACCTTAGGTATAGGAAATGTAGTTCTTTATTGTAGGTGGATGTCATTCACTTGCAGTGAATACGCTTGTTTCTTGTTATTAGGATTTGGAGTTGGTTGTGTAGGTAGTTGTGGCTTCTGAGGACTACTATTGGCTATAGGAGGTGGAGGTATGATAGCTTGTTGCTAAGGTGGATTCATGATAGCTTGCTGCTAATTAGGCTGATTTAGTCCCCACTGAGGTTATTGTTGCTAGTTACCATGTGGTTGCCATTGGTTATTCTGTTGCGGCTGCTGATATTGGTTAAACTACTGCTGGTATGGGTTAAATGGAGGCTGTTGTTGGAAGTTTTGGTTGTACTATGGCTGTTGATAGTTTTGTTTATACTATGGTTGTTGGTTAGACTAATTATGATTCCAATTTTGTCCTTGAGGGATATAATTCTGGGGGTTTTGGTTTTGCCACTGATTACTATTATTATAACCAAAATTATTTAGGGGGTCTTGAGGCATACCTTGTCTCTAAGCCCATGGTCACATTTGAGCCACATAGAAAACCTCTCCATTCTCCTCATCTATGGCCTTGAACTCGGTGGGCATTGAGGTAGTGTCCACAGATGCAACGTTTTGCACTTACAGTTTCTTTTCTTCTCTCTGCAGTAAGAGCATAATTTAGCTAGCATAGCTTTTGCATCCTCCTTATTCCTCTGTACTTTCATGTTGTCCATGTGAGTGGCCACATCATTGATAATGTCCTACTTGAAGTCAGATAGGAGGTTGGACAGCTCTATCTTGGATACTCCTAAACTATTTGTCTTATAAGGCAAATCTCTTATTCCTCTTCCTTTTTTCACTGTAGCTCTTGAGTAATTCAGACATATAGTCTTGATATCTACCTAGTTCTTTTGAGAGATATCCCCACCAGCCATAAGGTCTAAGGCTTCTATGCTTCCATCATTCACACCTTTGAGGAACATATGCTTCTGTGATTCCTCGTTCAACTAGTGTTGAGTGTTGCGCTGCAGGTTAAACATGAACCTGGAAACATAATCTTCCAAGGTTTCATCCTCCTTTTGTGACATTTTGAAGATGTCATCTCCATTTAAATCTCATCCTCTATAGTACTCTTTGTATTTGGAAAGAAACATGTTGCTCATGGCATCCCAATTTACTACAACATTAGCTCCTAGCCCCATGAACCACCTTAGAGCAGCCTCTTTAAGAGTTGATGGAAACAATTTTAGCTTATGGGCATCAATTGTGTAGTCATAACTCCTACAGAGGATATCAAACTCAAAGAGGAAGGTCTCTGGGTCTTCAGTGATAAGGCCATAGAATTTTGGAAGTGCGGAGGCTGGTATGTTCTTAAGATTTTGGTTTCCTTGTTGAGGAGGAATTGGGAAAGGAAAGGTAGGCTAAGCCATTCTTGGAGGAGGTCCTTATTGTTGTGGCTGATAGATAATAAGAGCTAATGGGTTGTCTTGATACTTAGGCTCATCAAAGAGGACATGAAAATGTAGTGATTCTTCAGAGGACGATGGTGATGATATTTCTCCTTGGGCGTCAGCAAATGGGTTTTCAAATGGATCTTCTTCTTCACTCTCAACTCAGGGTTCCTCAGGCTCAGGATTGAAAATATCAAATGGTTCAACTTGGTATTGGTGAGGAAGGAATCTCCCACAAGGATCTCTTCTTCTATGCATAAAATGATTTCTTGAAATTGAGTCCTAAATTATGAAAAATGGGAGCATGAAAACCAAAGTAAGTTTGAACTAAAACCATCCCTGACAGCGGCACCAAAAATGCTTGTCTAAACAATTGTCTTAGAAACACATAGCATTGGACTGCTATTTTAGGATTGGACACCCTAAATGGTTGCTAAGGATATTATTCAATCTCATTTAATTATCGACCAGGGACGTAAACTTGGAATGGTATTTGCAAAGTATATGCTTCAAACCTTCTTGATTCTCATGGCTAATCCTATGGAATTGAAATGCATTAAGCTTCAGGAAATCTATACTATCTCAAGAAAATGTGTTTACTTTAAGAAAACATTAATCATGAATGCAAACTACTCTACTCGTCTATGCTGTAGGAACAGTGTACTAGTTCTATTACCAATGGCTGTAGGAACATCAGAGTTCTAATTACTTCTTAATGAACAAGGAAATAACTTCTAATCTAACAAAAAGTGATTCACTCACCAAGTGGGCCCCCTTGGATGAGTGAACATAAATGTAATCAAGATAAGAGAATGAAACTCAAATTATGCATTCTATTCATTCATGGAGAAATATACTTGTAAAGTAAAACAGTGTTACAATATCAACTTCTATTCCATAAAATATATCAACTAACTCGGCTAACTTTAAGAGTTACAATAGTCAACTTATTTAAAGAGAAACTACACTACTCCCTAAATCTAGGATCACTCCATTAATGAGGATCACTAATGGATACATAATGCTCATAACAGAAAATATCAATCAGCGAGAGTAAGTCTTCAAGCCCTTCCCATAATATAGCATGTGGTGGCTCTAGATTCGCATGTTGTGTTTACGCAGGAACTGTATTGACTTGTTCCTCCTGCGAAAGTCTTGCGGCATGCCCTTCTTCAACCGCTTGCTTAATTCTTTGGGCATGATGGCATTTTGTAGCAACAGTTGTCCTTGACTTCTTCAGCACCACAATGTTGTTCTTGAATGCGCCATGACTTGATCCCTACAAAATGGTTAGCATACCCAACCTTTGA
>MU224432.1:4225981-4251882 GCA_018584345.1 Thuja plicata | reverse complement strand
ATATATATATATATATAATCATTAATACTAAGAAAGAAGTGTTAGTTTCCAATTAATACTCTTGCAAGGCACATGGCTACATGAAGGAGACTACCCACAAACATAGCATAGGAAATAGGATCATTCATTAGCATAAAACTACTTACATCCTGTAATTTTTACCCATCATTTCCAAGAAAATACACCATGTTCTTTTATCATCCATTTACCTACTTATGTATTTACATATATAAAATATACATATAAAATTACAAGTTTAAAGTATCTATTTTGCAAGCAAACTGCTGAAAAAGAAAGTAAGAAACATTTGAAAAGATGGCCTTTTAAGAGGCTCATCATATGTCTTATTGTATCTTTGTTTTGTTAGTGTTGTAGATTATAGTCCTTGATTTTTAAATAATTTGAATAAGGGAATCATGATATGTCTGATACACATCATTCCTAAAACATAATAGACAATAATAGATGAAACAAATAGATTTGTAAATTATGAATTTTGTGAGCTTATTTTCCTACTATTTAATTTTTTCCCTTAGTGGCTAAAAAAGTATTGATCTTAGAGTTGTGTAAATCTTGAAGACAAAAATTAGATTTATAAAGCATGTCTTTGTGGCCATTGATATTATGTGACCAACATTGACTATGTGACATCTATTTTCTAAGTATTGTATTAACAACATTGAGATTAGAATTTTATTTCATAAAAATATAGTTCATATAGAGAAACATTCATATAGAGATCTATAGTTCATGTAGAGGGTTGTGGGAAGTATACTATTGTGATATGTTAATAATTTTATCATTTTAAAGTAAATACTTTAATATGCATAATCTAGAGTCATTTTATTATTGCCAAGAAATTTGTAGGTATTCTTGATCTTTTTGTCTTCTAATCACATTTGTGGTACAACCCTTGACATAATAGATTTTTATGAAATCACATGGTACTTATAAGAATACTTAATGTCGGTCTTAAAGTTATGCATATCATCAAAAGATTAATCAAGTTATACTATAAATTATCATATTAACAAATTTTATATACCTATTAATTGAATGAATAGTATGCACTCATCTGAGTACTTTGTCAGGCAACTAAATTGAGTGGTTGAGACAAGAACTACCATATTTCTATAAGCCCTGTTTAAAGACTATAATGACAAATTTTATGAACAAATAGGAAGCAATGACATTTGAAATCCCTTGTAATAATATTAACTTTTTAATCTAGCAATAATGATTTTTATCTATGTGTACTCAATGATTTTTTTTGGCATATGTATATTAGATTCCATCTATTTATGCTCATAAATATGTTTCAGTGTGGTTACTTACCACCTCTTACATGTACTTATTGCATGATATTTAAAAATAATTTTGAGTGTCAGTTTTTACTTTTTATTTGTATTAATTTATATATTTCTAATATGTTTAAGTATAGTCATTGTATATTACTAGAATGTTTTTCGTGTGGATTTTTTTAAATCAAGGCAAATACTATTTATTAGACCTATGAACTAGTGAGGCTACAAACATTGGACTGTGCTTATGACATGAACTATAGGTAAAATCCACATGGGTTTGAACCAAATGATGGTAAGAACAACAATAACATAAATTTACCATCACCCTATGTCATCAATGATAATGTTTATACTGTTGGAATAACTATGGAAAGTTGGGACTAAGAGGCAAGGGATGAATCAATGCCACTAAAAACTTTCTAACCACATTCAGTGATAAACCATATACTGCTGCTTACTAATTACCGAGTTCTTAACTTTGAAATGAAAGTAATATAAAGCTTATAAAACCATAACATCGAAATATTAAACAATAAAACTCACAACACCATGATTTTTGCGTGTATGAGGAAATCTTCACCTGTTGGGAGCAAGATCAAACATGAAAATGTTAGTGGGTTAGCACATACAAATATATAAGACATGAAATGAGAAAGAAACACCAAATAAATCCAAATATCATCGGATTGAGCTTAAACAAGTGTTGCACCCTATTAATTGTTTGGATTTTCTCTAAAAATGGACGTGGGTGTGCTCTCTCAAACACATAATGGATCAAAACCCCAATGCAATGCAACTGTGAATGCAAGATTGATGGGGGAGGAGAGATTTCAAGAGCTAGTTATGAAGAGCTAGTCTCAAAACCCCTCAAGATGATGATTCACATATGAGATGATATGTAAAATACAGTGAAAGAAACTAAGTTCATTCACCAAATTATCCTAGCATGCAATTTCTAAATGATTTAAGCAAGAAACTAAGAAAGAAAGCATGAAACTAGTATGAATTCTAAAACTAAAATAGCATAATAACAATGCAAATGTGAAAGATGAAAAGCAAGAGGCAAGGCTCTCTATTTATAGATTTTTAGGGCAAGGATGAGGGCTTGGATGAAGTGGCACCTATGTGGCATCCACATAGGAGCCATATAAGGGACACATAGGCTTAGAGGAGAGGTCAATTTGAGCATTAAATGTTTTGTGAGGATCAAGGTTGCTCACACATGTGTGAGCAACCTTGGAGAAAGGAGTGGGGGACAAGATTGTAAGAGCACTTAAGAGGGTTGGGTGACTTTCTTGGAAGGAGTTGCTCACACATGTGTGAGCACTCCATTAGGGAATAAAAAGGTTAGGAATCACCTTTTAAGTACAATTAGAGGGTGATTAAGTAGAAAGTAGGTTTATTATGAGGGATAGGTAGGGTAGGGTAGGAGTAGAGTAGGCTTAGGGTAGGTGTCTAGATTGGATTAATAGGTCTTTAGGCTAGGCTTAGATTTATTGTGCAAATTAGATTTGAATTAATCATAGTTTAGAAGAATTAAGAGGGTGAGGGATTTTTAATAAGTATGAATTTTTTAAAAGGGGTTTTCTAAGGAAATATATTTAAATAAAATACATTAGGATAATATTTAGATTGTATGTAAATACTAAGGATGAAAATATTTAATTGATTAAATAAAATAGTTAGATGAATATAAGGTAATTAATAATAAAATAAATATTTTTGGACATTTACATTATGCCCCTCTTTGACGTGGCGTCACAAGTGGCGTTGTGTCAAAGACAAGAAAATGAGTTTCCCCAGAAGAATTCAGGTTTTTAGGAGTTGTGTCGAAGCGATGACAGTTTGAGGTTGTGCCCCCTTGAGGAAAGAGCGCAACAAGGGAAGCGTTGTGGTATTTTATCAAAAAAAAAGGAGACAATAGGAGGAAGGGGGAGGGAGAAGGGATAATGGAGATAAGTGAATAAGGACGATCCTTCCATAATGCAAGATGCAAGCATGAATGTAAATGCAATGATGAGCGTAAATGTAGCTAACAAGACTTGGAGATCCATTTGTGTTAATATTGGAGAGCACACCTGAGTTTTATATAGCAATGCTAGAGGCCTGCTAAGGTTACTAGGAGCGCAAGGCCTTATCACCAATGTTGCATAGGATTGACACAACAGGCATGCAAGGATTTCCCTAGCATCACACATGAGTCTCAAGATATTCAAGCAAGAAATGATGCTAAGGAACCCACAAACATGCACATAGAAAGAAAAAGATCAACACCTTGCCCCCAGTTTCACCATTCACAACACACCATGATATAAAGGATCGTGGAGACCATGAGGAGGTAAAACAAGGAATCTCAAAAGATAAACAAAGATCCAAAAGTACCAAAGAAACAACAAGTATCTCACATACCTTTTTCCATAGGGAGGATGATGGATTGATGATTGATTTGATTGGTCTGATATGAGGAAGGATACATTATGCAAAGACCGTTGATGGATTGTTAAACTAGGATTCCCTATGACAAGAGACAAGAAGGACACTTGACCCTCAAGGGGACTAAGGGATGATTATTTAAGTGTTAGCTGGATAGGGACAATGGCCAAGATGACACAAGGACTGACTAACAAAAATGATGTGATCTAAAGGAACATTTGTAAAAATGAGCCTAGGTGGAGACACAAATGACACTATGTGCAGGACAATAGCTACAAGATGTACAAGGGCTTGTATGATGGATGAGATGGTTGGGATATGCATGATGTTGCCCTAGTTAAGCCGAAAAAAAAAGATAGACTGATGGTGGAAAGGGTGATGTGGGAAAGATATATCATGAAACAACACAAGGATTGGGAAGGATGAATCCCAATGATGATGAGTGGATTTTGATGCTTGCAACAAGACAAAGGGTGTGATTGGTGGGGATGATTGATGTTTGATTTTTTGGATAACTAGAGGAGGTGGATAGGATTTGTATGTGATGGTAGATTGTGTAGAGCTCAGTTTGATGGGATTGGAATGAGTAGAATAGCATGTGATTAGATGATGAAGGAGGAACTTGATTGGATAAAATGAGACTAGAGGATAAGATGGATTGGAATAGGGTGGAAGAAAGATAAATGGATTTCATATGAAATGTTTGGATGCATATATAAAATAGGTTGGGAATAACGTCAAGGGAGAACCAAGGCATGAAACATGAAAGGGGAATAGAGAGATTTTATGGTTGGAAGGTAGAGGGATAGAATGGATGGATAGGTGTTCATATGATATGGGGGATGAAAGGATGGGGAAAAAGTGGAGGAGGCTCCAAGAAATTTGTAGCAAAGGAGTTAAAATTTCCCACACAAAAGGTAGGACAATGAAGGATGGAAAGATGGTGGATAAAGGTATCTTGAAGCTAGATACGAATGACAAGGGATGTACCAGGTGATGGAAAGATGGAGGAGATAATGCAGGAATTTTAGGATAGAAGTATTAAGAGACAAGGATTGATAAGTGGAAGGATTTTAGTTTAAGAAATGGAGGAAGATTTACGAGATGAAAAGATGGGGGATGAGGAGCTGCAAATGAAATATTGGGAGATGGAAAGATGGATGTGGTAAGGTCTCCAAGGAATACATCACAAAGGAATAATATTCCCCCACTTAGGATAGTGCATGCATGGGGAGGCATTAGGAGGGGGATTATAGGATGGTAGATAAGATGATGAGAGGATGAGGGAGGTGGATGGAAGCTAGGATGATGGGTGGATGAGGACAGGGAGATAGAAGCTAACATGATGGGTGGATGAGGTTGACAAAGGGAGGTGGTGGGATTATATGGAAGGAAGGATGGGTAGATAAAGGATAGGTAGATGATGCTTGTGATGTGGAAATGGATGCCAACAGGTGCCCAAAAACATGTATACATGGTGGCCTTTATTTTGTTTGATCAAAATCCAAAGGAGGATGGAGGAAGGTGAAAAGGCTAAGATGGGATAGGTATGAGATGGAGGGATGGATATATAGGATACACTAAAAGATATTTCCCCCAAGTGTGGAGAGGAACTAGATGGAGGGATTACACATGATGCCTGTTTTCTAGGTTTTCATCATGGTACTTGTTTGAGGTGCCTGTTTGCCAAGTTTTCACCATTGGACGCTTATTTCTCTTTACTTTTTTTTTCTTTTTTTTTTGGAGGAATTTTATGGATGGAATGATAAGGAGGAGATGGAAGACTCAGAGGACTCAAGCATTGATTTTTGTATCAAGGTAGTAGGAGCCCATATAGAGTGATCATTGGATGTTGGTACAACCTTATTAAGAGGGATGAGTGGCTTATGCAAAGGCACATATGAGATGGTTATGATGGGGATATGTGTGGGGTAAGGGATATGGTGGGAGGAAGTGTTTGGACAAAATAATGGAAAATGAGTATGATATGGGGATGTTTTCAGGACCAACATTGGCACATGTTGCGAAGAGTGCAGAAGGAGTGGATGGGAACTGGATGGTACATGTGTATACGAGGGAGGAGATATGATAGGGATTTTTGGGACACATTGACCCAGAATAGATTTAGGAGATGATGGGGAGGAATGCTTAGCTAGAGGGTTAGCAACTTTATATGTCATTGTGGATTTTTATTTTAGATGCATTTCATCTTTTTGCTTTGGGATCCACATAGTTTTTTCTTTTTCTTTGGTGGGCCTTTACGTCCTGTGGGATGTAGTGTATTTTTCTATTGTATTTTTCTTTGATTGAGCATGGATTTTAGAGTGGACATGAAAATCTTGAGATCGGTGTGGATTTTTAGCTTTAGGTATTTCTGATTTGGCATCCAAGTTATAGCAAGTAGAATCAGAAAGAATATGATAAATTGCATGGGATGGAAGAGATATGGATGGAGTGATGGAGGTAGGATGGTTGATGGGGTGTATGGGTATGTTACTTTATTGATCCAGATTGGGAATGCAAGGGGTGGGGTTTTCAACATGGGGTTGGTGGATGAAGGGATGAGTAGGATAAGATTGGGGATGAGGATTTGGGATATAATGGCCCAAATGGATTTAGTATGTGGATTATATGCAATGGTTGATTTTTGGACATAGGGACCCAAAATTGATTTAGAGGATGAAGGAGGGATATGGTAGGTTGTCTTGGGTTGTAATGATGAAGGAGGGGTGATGGAGTTAAATGTTTTGGAGGAACGATGGGAAGATGTAATGGTGGATTTGACAGCATGCTTGGACTTTTCATTAGTTGTATCAAAATTTTTGGATTAAGGGCCTTGAGATGTGAAAACAAGACCACAAGATCATGGATGTTCTTTGACAGGGATGGGCTCTAGCATACCTTGCTCATTTAGGCCTAAGCCTTTACCTTGATAATTCCATTTTTTTAGCATTCAATCCAATATAGGGTACTTTCTCTTAGAGAAAAAGATGTGAGTCCATTATCAGGAGTATAAATGGTGGACATGAAATTCATTTCTTCTACTTCAAGTGGACCACCATGGATGAATGTAAGTGGACCAAGGGGACAGAGTGATGGTGGTGGGATAGTTTGGATTGGAGGTGATAAAGGATCATTTAGTGGAGGAGATGGGATGTTGTGACTTTGACTCTTGAGATGAGGTAGATGGAATAATGAGAGATTCTTTAATTGGGATAGCAGGAAGAAGGGGAGACTCATGAGGTTCATTGGGTGGGGTGTGGATAATGTCATAATGATCATATAGGGATGGGGATTGGATGGAGTCAATGGATGGGGGGACTTCAATGGTGTTAGGAGATGGAAGACAATTAATAAGTATGGGAGTTGAAAGGGAAATGATAGCTATGAGAGATGGAAGATGAGTGATAGGTGTGGGATGTGGAAAGGCCTCATCATTAGTGGCTTCACACGGGGGAGTGATATGACATGACACGTTGACTTTAGGAGATGGATTTTGTGATGGATTCCTTGTGAAGCTCCTTGGAGACTTTCATGTTGGAGGTTGAGGGGGAGGATTAACATGTACAGGTGGTGGGAAGCTAGGTTAGTCCACATGTGAAGGTGTGATAATGGATTGCGAACTTGTATGATTGAATCATGGTGTAGAAATGGGTGTAGGAGATGACATGACTAGATAGTTCACATAAGTGGGAATGCAAGTGACTTGTGAACTGGATTGACTAACTAATGGAGGAGGAATGATGGATTGGGGTATGTCATATGAAGTGGATTCAGAGATGTAGGTGGATTTGGGAAGGGGATTTGTGTTAATGTAGTTAGGACTAGAAGATGGTAGTTGGGGTAAGATGGAGGGGAGGGAGGAGAAAGGTAGGATAGAAAGGATGGTGAATTAGTAATAGCATGGGGATTGTGGTGATGGATTGGAATAAATGGAGGACTAGGATTATGGATTTTTAAATGGGTTGGAAGATAAGGAGATGGTGGGTTTGGATTAGGGATGTAGTTAGTAGTGTTATTGTAGAAATGTGCAGCTTGTGATATAAATATGGGAGAAGATGGAGGCATGAATGATGTATGAGGGGGATATGTGGGTATGACATAGGAGGGAGATGTGGATGGAGGATAAGATGGTTTTCCCTTTTCAAAGGTATAATAAGCAGTGCTAGCAGGTATACATGGAGACATGATGGGGGAGTGTGGAGGAATAATTGGATTTTGGAGGATGCTTGGAGAAAGCTTGCTAAATTTTTCAATAAACTCCTCATGATCAACGAGAGTTTCATCATCATTGGAATAGGATGAAGTGGAAGAAGAGGTCAGGTGACTATACTCATCATGAAAAAATTGTGACATAATGATTAGTTGATGAGCTGGATAGGGATGAAGGATGGAGATGGATGAAGAAATCTAAAGCTCAGAGCAGGATGAATAATAAGCTCAAACTAGGATTTTGGATTAAGATTAGGATAGAGGGAAGGACCAACTCCAACAAAGATGGAAAGGGGATGAGGGATGGGAACGATGACTATGCTAGCCTAGGATATAGGGAGAAATGGAGGACCTGATGAAACTAGAAGAAAGTGATGTAAGATGCTAGTACGGTTGTGATTATGAAACTAGGATTACAAAATTTCAGAGACTTGGGTGACTTTGGACTAGAAATTTGGGCTAAGTGTTTGACTTGGAAAATGTTGGATTTATGGTGAGATTTTGACTTGTTTTTGGAAAAAGATATGTAAGCAAACAAGTAGATCAAACACAAAGTGTGTGTTTAGAACCAAGCACATTCACAACCTAGGCTGGATAGGATACTATTTGTTGAATCCCCACTTGGATTTCTCCATATACCTCAGACAAAGTAGACAAGTAGAGATTCTAGTGTCACTGGATCCCCTCCACGACACAAGAATCACCATTACCTCTCATCCCAAAGGTCCAAAAACCTCAAGAATTTAATGTCTCACAATGAAGGGTACACGTGGGGTGTCTTAGTCAATCTCTAACCTTCCGTAAAATATATAAGGTTTTTTGGCTTCTAAATATTGGTTATTAGTAAGATTTGTGTGTCCACCCAATCAGTTTGTACGCGCGTGACTCACTTAAGAGCCTAGTTGACCATGTCGATATGCTAGGGATGTTCACCTAGTCTGGAATACCATCAACACCCATCGCCTGAGCTTGGTGGGATGTAAGACAAGCCTTTGTTTAGTGTCTTATTTATACACTGGTTAGGGTATTTATCAGTTTGAGGTCTTCCTCTAAAGGGGAAACACACCCTCTAGACATGCCTATCTAGAAGCAGGGATAAGATAAGCTTTCTCTTCACCTAAGGTCCATGACAACAAGGGGAGAGGATACAAGTATATTTTATCTGATGTGTCACTTACTTTAAGGGATCTATCTAATGACAAATAGCATGAAAGAAATGTTGAGAAACACTTCTTCAAACACACCAAAAAGAGTTCACTTCCAAATTGAACCTAATTAGAAAAACTAAGTGTTTTCTACCTAAGAAAAAGACACAGTAGTATGGTTAAGCATGCAAGTTCAATTTTTCCCACACATAAAGAAGGAAAGCATGTAAGAAAGGTGTGATTGTTTTTCCTTAAGTCATTCATTGTGAGGTTCATTCCCTTATGAATTCAAGATTAGATGTGGTTAATTCCTGTAAGCAACATGCATTCAAAGACTAATATTTAAATCATACAAGTTCATTCCCAAAATCCATTAAAATCCAAGGAAACATGCATGAAAATATTAGTAATCTTAAATTCTTCAACCCTAAAATGCTGAAAAAAGGCAAACAGATTAGTAACATTTGAAACCAGAAAAAATAAATGTTTCCTATGACAAGGCAGAGACAAAAGGTTACAATCAATAGTCCACTAGACTTGTGTTGGAGACAATATGCTGATTCTTGAAATTTGGCTAAGTCTAAAATTTCTTAAAAACCCTCAAAAACTAGAATCTTTATCTTAACTCCTATGAAGCTAAAACCACTCTCAAACATCCTGAAAGTATATACATAAAATGTAACTTAAGTATAAGAAAGGAAGATTTCTTATACTTAAATGTTGCATTTTATGTACAGTCCTGATGCTAAAATTGGCCTAAAGGGCACACAAGAATCCTTAAGAACTAGTTGGAAAATCAAGCAGGGCAGAGACAAAAATGTCAGGTTGCAGACGATGATCTCCACAGATGACAGTTTAAGAGGGTAGACGCCAATCTGTGCAAATGACAATTTAAGAGCACAAATGAAAATCTGTGCAGATGATAGTTTAAAAGCGTAGATGACATTTTAAGAGCGCAGACGCAAATCTAAGAGTGCATACGACACTTTGGCGGAGATGACAGTCTCTATTCGGAGATGAAAGTTTAAAAGTGCAGACGACTCTATGTTAATCACATACGATAATGCGTGATTGAGTTCATAAAATGGCAGAGATTTTCAAAAAATTTAAAATTTACATGGACGTGGGTCCCACCAGGCATGCCATAATGTGTATGAGGAAATATTCGCCTGTTTGGATCAAGCTCAAACATGAAAACATTAGTGGGTTAGCACATACAAATATTTAAGACGTGAAATGAGCAAGAAACAACAAAAAAATCCAAATAACATCAGATTGAGCTTAAACAAGTGTTGCACCATATTACTTGTTTGGATTTGCTCTAAAAATGGATGTGGGCATGCTCTCTCAAACACACAATGGATCAAAACCCCAATGTAATACAACTATGAATGCAACATTAATTGGATTAATAGGTCTTTAAACTAGGCTTAGATTAATTATTCAAATTAGATTTGAATTAATTAGAGTTTAAAATAATTAAGAGGGTGAGGGATTTTTAATAAATACGAATTTATTAAAAGGGGTCTTGTGAGGAAATTTATTTAGATAAAATACATTAGGATAGTATTTAGATTGTATGTAAATACTAAGGATGAAACTATTTAATTGATTAAATTAAATAGTTAGATGAATATAAGGTAATTAATAATAAAATAAATATTTTTGGACGTCTGCATTTGGTAACGCAAAAATCCTTGGTTAGAGGACAAAGTTGTTGTGGGGATGACACCCACAACATTCACTAATTGCAGTATAAAGGGTGCTCGATTAGAGCTACAAATTTAGCTATTTCTGATAGCTTACCCGGTTAAGAGTATAAAAGACTTATTTGGTCTACTTGGTTAAAGGATTTTTATAATCTCTAAACTTAGAGATGTACCCTATTAAAGGATTTACAAATATAAGATCAGATAAGATCTACCCAATATTGGGATTTAAAGCTCTCAATACAATAGTATAAAATTTCTTAACAATATCTACAATAAGTGCATCAAATGTAAATGTTGATCAGGCTCTATGTGCTTTGACTGTGTTACCTCATTCCCAAATTGTAACACTGCTCTGTTCTGCTCTGTTGTAATTGAATCTCTTCTCGTTTCTCTCTGCTCTTCTCTAGTTCTTCAATAACTCCTTTAACTTTTTCAGCAACAACAATAACAACAACTTCAATTCTCTTCTCTCTCTCTATGTTTTTCAACTTACAAATTCATCCAATATATAGATGAGATTATGACTCTTAATCTTATGTGTTAGGTACACTGTGAATTTTTCTTGACCGTTAGATCTTCTTTCCATCTCAGTGACCGTGTCACTTTTACCTCGGTACTTGTTTTTCTTGGAAATAACAAACTTTATTTTTTTTTCTTGATCTATGCCTTAGATCTTTACTCTAAATTATTTAAATCATTGATCATGTAACAAACCATTCTATATCCTTGTAGTATCTTAATTAATGCTCTGATAGTCATTAAATGTGATTTAATCACATTTTGAATTAACTATCTAACTCGGTTGAGTAACTCCTCAATATTTGGTTAAATGATATTCAATACTCGGTGAATATCAACTTGGTGTACTACACATGTGCTTGGTGTAGTGTGTCTCTTGGTAACTGTAAGTGCTCAGTATAGTGTCTTTAACTCTGTTACTTTACTGACTGGCTCGGTGTGCATTACCGACTCGCCTAATACTTGATTATCTCCTTTCACTGACTGATTCTCCTTGACTCCATGACTTTGACTAAACTAATGACAACAAAATATCTTGTAGAGATAAAAATCTCCCCCTTTGACATTAGTTGGGTTTTTTTTACAAAAACTCCAAAGTCGTCATACTTTGTAACTCCCCCTTGGAGGTTACTCCCTATACATATACAACTCTTCTTTTTTTATTTTCCACATATATACTTTTTTTTTGTTTTTCACACACACACACACACACACACATATCCCTTTTTTTTAGTTTTCTGTCTTAAAATATATTTATTCCCCTTTTTTGACAAAAAGGTGCCAAAAGTGAAACTTAATGATCAAAAAGATGCTTATACCTATGTTGTACGCTTGAAAGTATAGTCTCCCATGTGTCTCAGAGATTATATGGTATAAAAATATGCTCTGTGATATCTACAGATAAGCCAACTATAGTGTCCAGTGTGCTGACATTTGGAAAGGTTGCGAGTTCTTTGACTTTCTTCAAGTGTATCTGCATTGATTGGATATGAGGAATTAGCAATGCTTGCAGTTCAAGCAATTCTAATATGAGCTTATCCTCCTCTTGTCTCAATGAAAGTTGAACTCCAGTGAGTTCTTAGATTTTACAGTAGTAAGTCTGGAATGCTCCATGCTCGGTAGTTAGTTCCTTAAGCTACTTGGTTGGCTCTTTTTCAATGTTTGCCTCCTTATTCTTGATTTCCTCAGTAAATTTTGAAAGATTATAGAACTTTTGAAATAATGAAACAATGGATGTCAATTGGGATTTGACTTCATAACATAACTTGAAAAGAGTTACCTTCTCTACATCAATTGCTTTCAACAAATCTTCCATAAACTTCTTCTCCATACTCTCCTTGTGAATCTTCAACATGTATTCTGTCGTATCCTTGTTGTTTCCTTTAATCTATTGGGCTAAATCACCAACTTGGTCTAATAGAGGTTCAAATTTATCAACACTAGCTTCAAGAACAATGTCCTGGAAAATTTCCTTCACATTTTCTAATATGTTTACCTTCTTTTTCTTCACCAATAACTTCTCTTGTTCATCCTTTTGAGATACTATCTCAACATATATGGAAAATTATTTAGGCTTAATCACATTAGGATCGCCCTTTAGTATGGTGATAGGCTTGCTCAAATAAAAAATTTGCTTCCTATTTTTGTTCTTCTTCTTCTCAATCAACTTTCTCTCACAAGTAGAGTGTTTGGAAAGTGATGCCTTAGTTGCATCATGTGACTCAGTATGTGTACCGGATATGATTTCTTATGCTTTGAATTCTTGTTATTTATCTTCTTCTTTCTCCTCATCCTTGTATTTATCTTCATTCTTATCCTCAAGATGTGATTCCTGCTGCATTTCACTTTGAGTGTCTCGTGTCTTTTGTACATTCTGACCATTTCTTATGTCGTTCGCTTGTATATCTTGTTTCTAACCATCAGTTTTGGTTGGGGGTTCCAAATCGGTGCTCTTTTCTTGTTTGGTCTTAGTGGCCTTAGGTTCATCAACCTTATCCTTATCTGTATCTACATCTGGCTCAAATGCTATGTCAGGTGTGTCTTGTACAAACTCAGTACTGATATTGTCCTCAATTATATAAGTTTGTACTTGTGTCATGATTGGATCTTTTCTTATCAAAGGTGCATTATCAACATCCATGCACTCAGTATCATTCACTTGTGTGTCCATGAAATCTTCATCCTCTGACAAATATTTTGCAGGATCTTCTTCCTCAAGTATGCCTTGAATAATAAACTCTGCATTATCAGTAGTTAGATCAATTGGATCTATTTTATTTGTGCTTTCCTTTATCTTATCAGCAGTGGTTGCATCTTGATTCTTTTCTACTTCTTGATACTCAGTATCATCTATGTCAAATATATCTTTCCATTTTGAAATTGTTTCCTTCTCCAAAAATTGTATATCTCCATTCATTATTCTTAGGGCTCTTCCCTTGACTATAAATATATTTGCATACTCCTTTAATGCTTCATGAATTTCATATGGTGCAAGGTCGAGAATAGTATGTACTAGTGACCTTTCTCTCATTTCTTTTTCTGCATTGATAACATTCTTCCATCACGCATCAATCTTATTGTACAATTCCTCTGGTAACGTGTCTGCAAGTTCAATGGGCGTTAATCTATATTTTAGCAAAGTCACCACAATGGCTTCTTCAATCTTATTCTTATCTTCTTCATTCCTTTTCTCATATCTGGCTTTCCTGAAGGCTCCAAATCTTCCTGATTTCTTTAATCCTTCCAAAAAATCATCAAGACTTTGTGGAACATGTGAAAGGTCTGCAACTGGTATAGACTTGATTGTCTCATCAGACTCTGTTTCACTTTCATTTTCAAGTAATAATCTTTTTTTGGTACATGCAGGTTGTGTCCTTCCTCTGGATCTTACATATGTCTTTTCTCTTGGTTGTACTACCTCTACAACTTTGTTTTCTCTGAGTTGTACTGAGGATCTGGTGTGCCTTCAAGTACCTCTTTTGATCAGTGATGATAGTTGCACATGTTGCTTGTCAACTACAAAAATAGCTTGTTCATTTTCAGTGTCCTTACCCAATGTATCATCAACTCCAAGAGTTTTTGATAAAATATCAATCATCTTGATTACTTTCTTGATTCACCTAGGTACCATTGTACCTTGCTTTATTTTATCTTTCACTTCTTCATAAGTGCCATACCTCTTTTCATTAGGATCAATTGGTTTAGCTAATAATGCTTCTATCTATTTTGAACTAATATCAATGTCTATCTCATATCCCATCGGTTGAATCCATTCAACTCTAGGCTCAACAACCTTGATAATGCAAACGTCAATATCTATCTCAAAACATATATTATCTTGATATTTAGCAATTAGTTGAGGGGAAATCTATATCTCTTATACATTCTTGCTTAAAATTTCAAAAAGTAATCAGACATAATTGCATCAAAGTTGTATCCTAGACTTTTTATACATTCATTTATTTGATAGATGACCGACTTATCAGTTTTCCATACTATATCTCCAATAGAGGGAAATGAATTCTGATAGTAAAAGAAAATACATACCCATAGTGAACCAAATTTCAAAGTGTTGGTCTTTGCCTTTCTGATTATATTCATGTCGTCATCTATTTTCTTTAACAAAACTTTACAAAGATCTATCTAAAGTAATTTCTTCACTATCTTAAATGCCAGGTCTATTGCTCCTCATGGTACATTGTCCATGCGGAATGATTGAAATACTCGGTAAGATATGATATTGCTTGCATACCTTAACTTAGGATCCTTAACAATACATATCCCCATTCCTCTACCATCCCATTGTGCCTTGGTTGGTTCGGTGAGCTTACCCTTGTCGATTTTATTTATGGCCTTGGGTTTGTCTCTAATAGGGAATCTAGTGATGATATTCAAAATATCCTTCGTTATCTTTATAGGTTCATCCAACCACATAAATTGGTCATGTACTCAGCTGAGTATATCCTTACCCATTCGGGCTTGAATACCCTCGGTAAATGTATTGCATTAATTAAACCTTTTGTTTCTAGACGTGTATGCTCATCCTCAACTTTTCCATTTACGCACAACTTATTGAATGAAGCGTCAATCTCTGCTTCACACAAATATTTGATCTTGCAATGAATAAACGTACATATATTTTTAATCAAAAGTACTCATTGCGGGATTGAATATAATGCTACTGTCATAACTATTTATGCTGCTATAGTTGTGGTAAATTTGTACTTAGGGTTCACTGGTTTGACTTTCTTTACTAGTATTGGTCTTTGCATCCTCAGTGCCATGATTACCTTCAAATGTATCGATGAACAAACTAGGGCACGCTTGATAAAAATGGCTTCATAAATGCAACTTGGTATAACCAATTATCATAGAAATGTCTTACAATGCTCTTACAAAGATTCAAAAACACCTTGAAATCACTTGAATGCTCGACGAAATGATCACTCTATAGTGTGCTCAAATGCTCTTCGAAAACATTAGGTTCAAGTGAATAACAAGCTGACCTATTTATAGCTTTTCCACAATTAGGGTTTCCAATGACTTTAATTATTTGCATTAAATGTGCTTGCAAAGTCCTTTATACCTTTATACTGACAACATAGTTACTTTTCTTAACCAAATAATAAAAATAACCATACAATACAATGTTCAACCACAATTTCATAACTTATCCAAATGCATCTTGATATGCTAATATGGATCTTAACTCTAATATTTAGGAACTAAAGTAAGATTTATAATAAGCTGTTAGGAACCTGTGTGTTCCTTCTATTTATTTTGTTAGTGTAGTGTTGTTGGACGCATATGCTTTGTAAGTCATCCCGTGAGTATATTTTATTATCCCACATGCATAGTTAGTATTACTTTTCTAGATCGTACTTAGTATATAAGAGTATGTTGAGGCCTTTGATGGGCATCGATGAATTTATTGTATTGAGCTTGCTCAAAGGAGGTTACCCCCTTGAAGTGGCCCGTGATCAATAGATTCACTCTGAGTTCTACTATTGCTCTATATTATGTTATTTCGTGCATTCTCAACATATTGCTGTAGGAGGTTCCTCCCATCTGGTATCAGAGCACTTTCTTGGGCTCGCTAGGTGGAAATTATGTCAAATTTTTTTTTTGTCATGGCCTTCAGGTTCCTTTCAATTCCAATATTTCTTGTTATTGCAATACTTCTTTTCAGTTATTCTGTATTTGAGTGATTTTCCCTGAGTCGATTATGTCAAAAAAAAAAGAGTAAAATTTTTCCCATTTTTTAGCCATAGCTTCCTTGCTTTCTTCCCATATGAGTTTTGCCCGAATCCAAGTTTTCCCTAACTAAAAAAGTTTCTGTTTCTCATTTTCTACCAATTTCCAAAAAAAAAAAAAATCTACTTTATGGTTGTTACACGTTCATGAGCAAAAATCATGGAGGAAGAAATTGCATCCCTCAAAACCAAACTTCAAGATCTGGATGACAAATTTCTCGGCCTCACCCTTCAGCATTCAGCCATGAACCGAAACAATTCTGGAGACACTGGGTTCTCTTCTGACAATTTTCGTGGACCGAAGCTTGATTTTCCTTGCTTTGATGGTACTGATTTCACTAGATGGATTTACAGGGCAGAACAATATTTCATCTTGCATAATACTTTGGATAACAACAAAGTCCTGCTTGCATCTTTTCATTTGGAACATGAAGCTCTTTAATGGTTCCATTGGTACATCAAGGCTAATGTAGACCCAACATGGATAGAATTGTGCACACTCCTTTTGGAGCACTTTGGCCCTAGTGCTTTTGATGATTTCACAGGAGCACTCACTAAACTGCGCCAAACAGGCACTGTAAGAGAATAACAGACAGAGTTTGAAAAATTAGCTAATCACACAGAGGGATTGTCTGATGAATTATTCCATAGTTGGTTTGTCAGTGGTCTGAAGGATGCACTTCGCTCTGAAGTAAAAATGTTCCGACCCACTACAATGATGGAAGCCCTTGGGTTAGCTAAGTTAGTAGAGGACAAGATTAGTGCTCTACAATGTTCCAGATCCAATTTTGTTCCATTGAAAAATACAGGGTTTCACAACCCTCAAGTCACGCCAGCTCCCAAAACTACTCCTATCAAGCACTTGTCTGAAACAGAGATGCAGGCCAGGCGATAAAAAGGGATTTGTTATAATTGTGATGAGAAATGGTCCTGGGACCATAGATGTGTTCAGAAAAAGCTCTATCTCTTGGATGTGGATTCTCCACCTGAACTGGAAGAATATGTAGATGCTCACAAAATAGTGGATGATGAGGTTGAGCCTCAACAACCTGAACCTCCTTCACCAGAAGCTCAACCAGAGATATCTATCCATGCTTTGGCAGGATTCAGTACTCCACAAACCATGCGGGTCCAGGGTTTCTTCAAGAAGATCCCTCTTACTATACTCATTGATTCTGGTAGCACTCATAACTTCATTGAACCTCGAATAGCCAAACAGGCTGATTGCTTTGTCCATCCCTGCTCTAGATTTGAAGTCATGATTGCCAATGGGGGCACTTTACCTTGCAAAGGGAAATTTCACAATGTGCATCTCTCTATTGGAGATTATAAACTGTGTTCTGACATGTTTTCTTTAACCTTAGGTTGTTGTAATGTGGTTTTGGGTGCCCAATGGTTACGCACTCTTGGCCTCATTCTATGGGATTTTGCTGAACTTTGGATGCAGTTTTCAGCCAATGGGCAACAACACACTTTGAAAGGCTTACAACCAGGGTCTCTCAGCATCATCAGTTCACATCATATGGAAAAAATTCTTAATAATAATTCACATGGTGTCATCGCTCAGCTCCATTCCATTCAGATGCAACCATCAGCGGTCTCTAGTACTCCTGCACATCTCCAACAAATTTTGGATAAGTATTCAGGTGTATTTGCTGAACCTATGGGATTACCCCCTTCTCGCCCAGAGGACCACCATATTTAGCTCCTTCCTGGCAGTGTTCCACCCAACATCAGGCCCTAAAGCTACCCATTTCATCAGAAGACCGAAATTGAGATGCTCATTTGTGACTTAATGAAGCAAGGTATTATTCACCCTAGTACCAGTTCCTTTTCCTCTCCAGTTCTGCTTGTCCGCAAAAAAGATGGGTCATGGCGACTCTACATTGATTTTTGAGCACTTAATCATCTCACTATAAAGGATAAGTTTCCCATTTCGATTGTTGATGAACTTCTGGATGAGCTTCACGGGGCTCATTTTTTCTCAAAGTTGGATCTTCGTTCTGGGTATCATCAAATTCAGGTTAATGAGGAGGATATACCTAAAATAACCTTCCGCACACATGATGGTCACTATGAATTTTTAGTCATTCCCTTTGGCCTCACTAATGCTCCTTCAACATTTTAGGCAGTGATGAATAAAAAATTTTGGCCATACCTCCAGAAATTCATTCTGGTCTTGTTTGATGATATCCTCATATATAGAAAAACCTGGGCTGAGCATCTCCATCATCTAGAGCTTGTAATGCAACTTCTCTCTGATCATCAACTCTGTGCAAAACTTTCTAAATGTGTGTTTGGCTAGGAGGAAGTGGAGTATCTCAGGCATATTTTTTCACACCAAGGGGTTCAGGTGGATCCTACAAAAATAGATGCCATGAAAAATTGGCCGCATCCTAAAACTCTCAAGAGCCTTCGGGGTTTTTGGGGGCTGACTGGCTATTACCGCAAGTTTGTCAAGAATTATGGGAAGATTGTAGCACCATTGACAGTTATGTTAAAAAATGATGCCTTTACCTGGACCCATGTTGTTGAGGACATGTTTGAACAATTAAAACAAGCTATGTGCAGTACACCTGTTCTCGCTATGCCAGATTTTTCCAAGCCCTTCACTATTGAGAGTGATGCTTGTGGCAATGGATTGGGTGTTGTTCTCCTTCAAGATGACCATCCTATTGCATTCACTAGCAAAGCCCTTTCTAGTAAGAATCTAGCCCTCTCTACTTATGAAAAATGAATGATGGCTATTTTGCATGTTGTACAAAAGTGGCGGCCATACCTCCTAAGGAGTCATTTTTGCATCAGGACTGATCACCAAAGTCTAAAATACTTCCTGGAACAACAAGTATCCTCCCCTAAAAAACAGAAATGGGTCAGAAAAATCATGGGGTATGATTATGAGATCACCTACAAGAAGAGTAAGAACAATATTGTGGTAGATGCTCTGTCTCGCACAATTGATGATCAAGCTTCCCTTTCAGCTATTTCTATGCCAATTCCCAATTGGTTAGCATCTATTCAGCAGGGCTATGTCAGTGACTCTTCTTTATCTCAAATCATTCACCATCTGGCCAATAATCCTTCTACTATATCACATTACTCTTGGGATGGTGCTTCTCTCTGATACAAGGGTCATCTAGTGCTTCCTCTGAACCCAGATCTGCAACAAGATATTTTTTATGAACTCCATGATTCTTCGGTAGGGCACTCGGGATTCCTCAAAACTTATGAGCGGGCAAGGAGAAACTTCTTTTGGAAAGGAATGAAACAGATGATTCAACAGATGGTGGCTGAAAGTGATACCTACCAATGCCACAAGGGTGAAACGACCCTCCTTCCTAGCTTGCTAGAACCATTACCCATTCCTACACGGATTTGGACTGATATTTCTATGGATTTCATTAAAGGGCTTCCTAAATTAGGTGGCAAGATAGTGATCTTGGTTGTGGTTGATCATCTCTCTAAATATAGTCATTTTTATGCTCTTAGCCACCCCTATACTACCTCCTCAGTTGCACAAATCTTCATGGACCAATTCTTCCGGCTTCATGGCCTCCCTTCTTCCATTGTCATAAATCATGATGCAACTTTTACCAATCATTTTTAGACTGAACTATTTTAGAAAACTAGCACCAAAATGAAGATGAGTTCGGGCTATCACCCACAAACCGATGGTCAGACCGAAATTGTCAACAAATGCTTGGAAACTTATCTTCGATGCTTCACTTCCGAACAACAACATCAGTGGGCCAAGTGGCTTCCTTTAGCTGAATGGTGGTACAATACCTCTTACCACACTGCCTCTAAAATGACTCCATATGAAGCATTATATGGTCAGGCACCTCCAGTGCTCCTTCCCTACACTCCTAGCAGCTCACTAGTCTAGGCAGTTGACATAGTTCTCCACACCAGGGATTAGATTCTTTGCATCTTACAGGATAATCTTCACATGGCCCGCAATTGAATGAAATAGCAGGCAGATCAACACCATTCTGAGTGCTCATTTCAAGTTGGGGATATGGTTTTTCTTCATCTACAGCCATACAAGCAATCCTCCCTGAAGCTTAAAGGGCCTCATAAGCTGGCCCCAAAATTTTATGGGCCTTATAAGGTTCTACAGAAGATTGCTTCAGTTTCTTATAAACTGGAACTTCCTCCTTCTTCCCGCATTCATCCAGTATTTCACGTTTCTTGTCTCAAGCAAGTTCTTGGTACCAACGTCAGCACACAAACTGCTCTCCCTAAAATGGATAAGGAAGGATCCATTATCCTAGAGCCCGAGGCAATCCTTGACCGGTGCACTCGTCAGCTTCTCTCTCGCTCCATCTCTAAGGTCTTGATTCAGTAACATGGAATGCAACCAGAGGATGCTACATGGGAACCCCTTCTTCAGATTCAGCAACAATTTCCACACCTTAAGCTTTGACGACAAAGCTTTTTTCTAAGAGAGAGGGGATGTTAGGAACCTATGTGTTCCTTCTATTTATTTTGTTAGTGTAGTGTTGTTGGACGCATATGCTTTGTAAGTCATCCTGTGAGTATATTTTATTATCCCACATGCATAGGTAGTATTACTTTTCTAGATCATACTTAGTATATAAGAGTATGTTGAGGCCTTTGATGGGCACCAACAAATTTATTGTATTGAGCTTGCTCAAAGGAGGTTACCCCCTCAAAGTGGCCCATGATCAATAGATTCACTCTGAGTTTTGCTATTGCTCTATATTCTGTTATTTTGTGCATTCTCAACATATTGCTGTAGGAGGTTCCTCCCATAAGCATGCAGTTCCTACATACCTATCACCATTTAGGTGGAGTTTGGTGCACCAAACTCGATAGATATGGTTATGTCTATGTTTCCAAATGATGTTCCATCTTCCTGAGTCTTTCTCCTCCATGTTTTATTCATTTGTTCTCTTATTATAGATTCATCTTCAGTTCGTGCATCTCTTTGGTATTTTCAATTTCTTTCTAGGTGTCCTACCCTATGACAGTGGAATAATGTCATGCCAGGGCTCCTCCATGATCTTATATTATTCATTTTGTGCATGAATATACAGTTTATAGTAATGTGTCCATATCTTCCACAAGATAAACATGAAATCCTTGTATTATAATCTCATGGTATAGATGTGCCTTCTCGGTTAGTATTTGCATTGTCTTGGTTAGGCATCCACTTATCGTTTCTTTTATTTTTCCTACACTCTTTAATCTTGTGACCATACTTGTTGCAATTCTTGTATTAACCATCAATCTTAGGTTTCCTTGTGTTGTTAGTAAAGTTGGTTCTGTTGGTTGTATTTCTTGTTTTGGCAGTTTTCCTGGTTCCCTGTTCTTTTCTCTGTGATCTGGTGTTTTTAATCAGCTATCTCTCATTCCTTTTTTCTTTACCTGTGTCAAGTTTTCAGGTTTTCAAGTCTGAACCTATCTCAATTTGCAAAAAACCCTGAAAACCCTTAGCCTTCCAAGTGTTAAAACTTGAAAAACAAACCCTAAGTCATGTCGCTTCTATTTCGCTGTTGCTTTTTCAGTCCACTTAAGTCATGTGTTTTAATCAAATCGCTTTATCGCGTTACTCCAAACGAATATTCCCTTATCCTTCCCGATTTGGCAATTTGCTTTTGTTGCATGGCCTCGTTTAAATTCAGTATATTCCTTTGGCATTATGAGACTCTGCGATTTCTTCATGTCGTGTGGTCGCAAGATAACTTTGTAATAAAGCATTATGCAGAGGGGACCCACTGATTAGTCGGGTCATCGCGAGAAATTCTCAACAGTTATTAAAATGTCTTCAGACTCTATGATTTCTTCATGTCGCGTTATCGCTAAGAGGATCCAAGTTGAAAAGTTAGGCAAAGCCTTCAGTCACGTAGTCTTGAGAAGGAATGACGGTTAAGAGATTTTGACCGAGACTTCATGACTGACCATCTGAGGTTTAGCGCAAAGCATAGTCGGGTTGTCGCCAAGAATATAATGATGACTAAGTTCTCCATTATGCAGTATGTCAACAAGTGACTTTGTGACATGTGTCATAAGGCGAGTGGATATTAAAGGTTTATCACATGGTCGCCAGAAGGAGAAAATTGAATCAGCGACAAGAAGACTAAGTGCTTTTTCTTTTGTTGCAATGTCTGAGAAAGATTTAAGGGTATATAAGAACATTTGCTGATTATGCGACGATCATCAAATAAAGAGATCAGAGGATCTAACGGTGGTCACGATGTCTCAGAATAAAAGTGCCTGAGGGGAAAAGTCCTCCCAAATCGGCGATTAAGGTTTGTCACGCAGTCGTCAGATGAGAAAAGGGGCACATATAACCTGTCATGATAAAATTTAATACTCAGATTTTGTATTCTGCAATCGGGCAACTAGGTATAGTCGCATAGTCTTGATATGAAACAAAAACATTTGGTGACTAAGGTATAACTGTAAAGGGTTAAAGGCAACAGTTAGTCACAAGGTCTCAGAAAAGATAATGAGTTAGTGTTAACTATGCGCGATTATGATTTTTGCAGGGTCGCGTGATCGCCAGATGGTGACATGGGTTAGCTAAAGGAAAGAAAGTGTATTGTCACAATGTCTCAAGATAAACTATGGGTTAGTAACAAAGGTCCATGACAAAGAGATAAAGTGCAGTCGCGCAGTCGCCTGATCCCAAAATTTAAAAATGGCGATAGTTTTTTGATGTGATAGTATGAATCATTCGGTAACCAATCACAGGCTTGTGTTTTGATTGCTGTGCAAAAAGAGTAGCTAAGATGTAAGACAGTTAGCAAATCACAGTGTGACATGTCAGCTCTTTTGAATGTTATAGGGTTTTTCTGAGGATTCACTTTTATGAATTTGATTTCCTGTCACGCTCATGGAACTACGGCTAGGTTTTCATTCAAGTTCACAGTATGTCGAATTAAAGATAGAACTGATGTTTCCAAATTATGAGCTACGTACTTTGAATGATGGTAATAAGTAGTTGATGGTGCTTTCATTTTCATTCACTGTGCTTTCAGATTTCAGAGCCCAAGTTGTTAAGTTTTTAGAGAGAAGAGATATTTTTCTCAGTTTGCAGTGTTTTCAGTCTTGATCAAAAGGTTTCGAGTTTCAGAAAATTGTGCACAGGACGCTCAGCCAATCTCAGAGATTAATTTGCTTTAGTATCAGTAAGGAGTAGGAGATTCAAGGTATTGCAAGTATGAGCGGGGCTATTAGTGTTGCTTTGACAAGTGGAGGAAGTGAGGAAGAGAAAAAGGGAAAGGCGAGTTTTTCTGATGAATTCCTCCGTCTCCTGCTTGGTTAAACACAAAACAAGAAGGTTAATGCTAATGTCTTCATTGATGAGTATAAAGATGTTCGAGATGCTATGACTCCAGGAACAATAGGTTTTTCCCTCTTCAATTATTTTTATAAGAATTCTTATAAGCCCATCCCAGTATCAAACCCTTGGACCTGTGGTTTAGCCAGGTTACTTGTTCCTGATGTCTTCCTGGATGTAGACTTGTTCTTAGACCTAGCCAATCACTATGATGTTTTATCTAAGACCATCAGGAGGGATGACAACACTGCCCTATTAATTTTGAATAAAAATTCATTCATGCAAGCCTTCGGCTTATACAGCACCATGTCTACCAAAATGGACATGACAAAGCAAAAACATAGGTATACTTTGAAGCCTGGGATTGCTAGGAGCCAATTGCTAAAACATATGCTGAAAGAAGTGAAAAAGTATTTAGATCCTATGTCCAAGGACAGCCCATATTATTACAAGGATCTACACTTTTATATCAAGTATGCTGCATATACCCTGTGTAGAGTGTTGGGAATAGATGGTGATGCAGAGAAGATTGATGCAGGGATTCTGATGATGGTGTTGGACCTACAAGAGGTCCAATCTAACACCAATTATGATTATATTCAGCACATCATAGATGAAATGCATGAGGGTTTCATTGCAACCCAGAAGAGAATGAAGAACCCAAAGGAGAAGGAGCCCAAATTTTTTCATTACTTAGTTCTTATGCATCTCCTTTTGTATTTCAATTTTGTCATCATGGATGTTAATAATTTAATTCATCAGAGATTCTATCAATCAGGACCAAATCCTATCCAATTTTGGGTGAGGGTTTGGAATTACACTTCTAGGGAGTGTGACTACTGTGCCTTTCAGAATTGGATTGTATATCCAATAGTGCAAAGTTTGGGAACAAGCAGAACAAGAATCCAATTAAAGGTTATACAACTACTTAGGCCCTGTGATTATACAGATAGCTAGCCTGGAAAGCATAATTGGGGTGACTTCTTTATGGAAGAAAATCACACAGTCATCAGGGTATACGGGTGTATTCACCCACCTCATTTATTACCATATTATGTGCCTGCAAGAGTGGCTGCAATGGAATTCATATGGTAGTTGTTGTTAACAGATAATGAGCGCTTTGCACTGCACAAGAAGGGGACTCTAACTCCTAGGAAGTTTAAGATTTCTAACTTCACAATTGGCAAGGGTGCCATTGATGTAGTAGGTCAATGGTTGGAAAAATACAGGATGGGGACAGCCCCTTATAGATACATTGATCCAGAAGGTTTCATGGCAGGGGTTAGGAAATTGTATACACCTACAATCCCCAATACAAATGTCCACTGTGAGTGCATAGAAGAAGATGCAACAAGGAACATCCTAGATGAGGATGAAATTCATACAAGAAGATTGAGGATTCAAGAGTTGCTAAAACTTGAGAAGCAAATAAAGAGAAATGGGTTGTCTTTTGGGGGTTTTTACCCTGATCTCCCATATTTTGATAGAATTAAGGCCATGATAGACAACTATTATGTGCTTATAGAACAATTGGATACAGTTCTTGACAAGAAAGGTGCTCAGACACTTGATTATTCAGAATCTGAGTACAATAGTAGTAGTGACAGTGATTATGCACGTCCTGCTAGAGATCTTCCACCACAACAAGGTATAGCTGAAATACTACAGTTGCAGGGAGCAGAGGGTCACATTATAGATTTGACAATTGCTACCCAACTAGATGATGTAGAGGAACCTGCTTCAAAGAGGCAGAAATTAGAAATAGGTCAGCCCTCAACTAAAGGGCAGAATAAGAAGAAGGATAAGGCTAAGGCCTTAGTACCTGGCAGTAGGTTATATGATCATAACCTAAGAAAGGTGATCAGGGAAGGCAAGAAGCAACAGCCTAACCTAGATGACAATGTTGAGCTGCCACTTAAGGCTTGTGTTGATGAAAGATTGATTCATCAACAAAAATTTCTAAATGATGACAGCTTTGTTAAAATAGAGGAGTTTAAAGACTTCCTAAGATGGCA
>MU224432.1:4207101-4224814 GCA_018584345.1 Thuja plicata | reverse complement strand
AAATTCCTGCTAGATGTCAAGAATATCACTGATGCTAGATGGGATAGACAAAAGGTGCAAGTACAGAGTACTCAAGACTTCAAGTGGCCATCAGATGATGAAGTGAAAGCATGGGAGTTGATGACCACGCCCAAGAGATAGAAGCCAACAGTAGAAGAAGAAATCTTGGATGAAGAATAAAGGTGAACACTTGGCACTGCACTGTTCGAGATAAGAAGAACAATTATTAAAAAAGGATAATGTAGATGAGTATGCAAGCACAGCTATCTGGACTCATCATAAATACTACCAGCTACCATCTATACAAATCTGATTGCAGTTGCCAGATCAGGAGAAGAATAAAGAATATCTGTTTCCACCTTTTGACTTGGTCACTCCATCGCTTCTTCTTTCTTTTGTTTTCTTTATAGTTTTAGGGTTAGGTTTTCTATGACTATCCTAAGCTTGTTGCATCCTTAAGGGATTCCAAGATGGTCAAAAACCTATATATAGCAAAAGAGTTGTAATTTGTAAAGGGTCTTTGAGGTTGGAATTTTTTGGAAAAGAGAAAAAATATATTGTAGAATTCAGATGTTCTGAACTTCTGTCTATCTTTTGAAGTTGCAAGATCTTTCATGTATGGAAGCTAGATCATATAAATAAAAATACGGTGCAATTTTAATCTCTTCAATTGCTGTCTCTTTATTCTCTGTGTATGCTCTTTTATGTTTAAGTTTGCAAGGCATTCTGAAGCATTTTGGTTATTAAGTAACTATCTAATTACTTGCAAGATTCTTTTAAGGAAAGAACTAAGTTTTGTGAGTAGTTTCAGGGAGCATAATGGTTTTTTAAGGATTTGATACAATCGTATAGAGGTGACAAGGTAATTTTTAAGGCAACTTATTTGAATTGCATGTGGTTTGTAAGGCAGCTTACTGTATTTTGTTTCTATGAGATCTTAGTTTATTGACTCTGTAACCCCTAGAAATTGGTCTGATAATCCATTATCGTCCAAGTCATTTCAAGGCATCAAAACCAATTTAATCAAAATACTCTTGTTACTAAGAACAAATAAATTGAACTCAGTAAGGACTCATGTCAGCAGGACAGTGTCCATTTTAGTGATTCCTTGAAGAGTGAATCATTAGGTTATCACTCCTAAAATAAAAGGAAGAAGGATGAAAATCCTTGTATCACTGGTTTTTGTTATATTTACAGCCATGGTTTGTATGGTTAAATCTTGCATCTGGTTATGCTTGGTCATTTGTAAGGTGATTTATAAGTTGGTTTAACAAAGGTGCATAGCAAATCAGTGTCCACATTAATACATACTATGTAAACAGAAATCATAAGAGGTAAAACCTACCTGAGTATATGTGGAGCTCAAAAACGAAGAAGGACCTTATCCAGTCCTTAGCAATTAGGCTTTTCTTGTTCCTAAATCAGTATTAGAAAGCATAGTGTTCAAATAGACATTTCAAGCACTATGGTTCATACAAGAAAAATCCCTAATAGGTTCTACACTTAAAAGCTTGATGTCCATACTTATTACATCTAAGGCAATAAGCATCAAATTTAGGTTTACTCGGTGCTTTACCTTTTCTGCTTCTACAAACATTATCAGTGTGTCCTGGCTTTCCACAATAATTACAGCTTGGCTTCTTTAGTTTTGGTGGGGGTACAGTAACTTGATCTTTCAATGGATTAGATGATTCTCCTTTCTTGGTAGTGTTGTTCTTATTGAATCCAATTCTTTATTTGTCATTCGGTTGCTTATGATTCTTAACTTGTTTATCCAGTGATTTCAATGCTTCTTCATTTCTTCTCAATATTTCATTTGCATCCTTCTATGCTTTCAATTTTTTGTCCATTCTTTCAATCTCAGGTTTCAGTGCTTGGTTCTCAAACTCCTTTCATGTACTGTCCTAACTTGCATTCAGAAGTTGGTCAGACATATTATAGTGAACATGGGTTATCCTTAAGATCTCATTATCTTTTTTGAACAGTTAACCTAATTTCAACTTGTCTTTTGTCATCTTCTACCATTCTATTTTCATCCTCAGTTGTCCTTTTACCTTCAATCAATTCAATCATTCTTATGCTACTAGCTTCAAGATCTTTCTTCATCAAATCCAATAGCTTGATAAGTGAATCATTCTTTTCAAGTAGTTCTCTTATAACTATTTCAGATTCATCATTCACACTTCCTTTAGATGTTGTCTCAAATGTATCAATTTGTTCTTGTATAACATTCAGTTTATCATATAGTTTCCTTCTTATCCTCAGAGACTTCTCAAATTTCTTTCTCAGATCCATGATTAAATCTCATGCACTCTCCAACTCAAATTCAAGACCATCAATCCTTTTAGATTTCCTATAACTTTCCATGACTATGATCTTTAACTCTCAAGTTGTCAAACCTTTAGCTCAAGAGTACTAGATCTCATACCAATTTTTGGAATAAATATGGAAAGTTGGAACTAAGAGGGGAGGGGTGAATCAGTGCCACTAAAAAATTTCTAACCACATTCAGTGATAAACCATATACTGCTACTTACTGATTACCGAGTTCATAACTTTGAAATGAAAGTATGTAAATCTTATAAAACCATAACATCAAAACATTAAAAAATAGAACTCATAACACCATGATTTTGGTAATGCAGAAATCCTTGGTTAGAGGAAACAAATGTGGTGGAGATGACACCCACAACCTTCACTAACTACAGTATAAAGGGTGCTCGGTTAGAGATACAAAGTTTAGCTATTTCTATTAGCTTACTGGGTTAAGAGTATAAAAGAATTGTTAGGTCTACTTGGTTAAAGGATTTTTACAATCTTTACACTTAGAGATATACCCTGTTAAAGGATTTACAAATATAAGATCGGTTAAGATCTACCCAGTATTAGGATTTAAAGCTCAAAATACAATAGTATCAAATAACTTAACAATGTCTACATTAAGTGCATCAAATGTAAATGCTAATCAGACTCTATGTGATCTGATTGTGTTACCTCAATCTCAAACTGTAACACTACTCTATTCTTCTCTACTGTAACTGAATCTCTGCTTGGTGCTCTTTGTTATGCTCTAGTTCTTCAATAACTCCTTTAATTTTTTTACCAACAACAATAAAAACTTCAATTCTCTACTATCTCTCTATGTTTTTCAACTTACAAATTCATCCAATATATAGATGAGATTATGCCTCTTAATCTTATGCATTAGGTACATTATGAATTTTTCTTGACAGTTAGATCTTCTTTCTAGCTCAGTGACCATGTCAGTTTTAACTTTGTACTTGTTGTTTTTCTTGGAAATAACAAACTTTCTTTCTGTTGCTTGATCTATGCCTTAGATATTTACTTTGAATTATTTAAATCATTGATCATGTAACAAACAGTTATACGTGCTTATAGTATCTTAATTAATACTCTGATAGTCATTAAATGTGATCTGATCACGTTTTGAATTAACTGTCTAACTTGGTTGAGTAACTCCTCAATACTCAGTTAAATGATCTTCAATACTCGGTGTGTTACACATGTGCTTGGTATAGTGTGTCACTCAGTAATGTAGGTGCTCGTTATACTATCTTTAACTTTGTTACTTTACCGACTGGCTTGATGTGCATTACTGACTCACCTAATACTTGACTATCTTCTTTCACCAATTGATTCTCCTTGACTCCATGACTTTGACTAAACTAATGACAACAAAATATCTTGTAGAGATAACATATCCTAATTTACTAAATTTAGGTTATTATTCTTATGTTATCACATGTTTATAAAAAATATATTGTTTTTTTGTAACTAACATGATATGAGGATGCTTGCATACTACCTTTTAAATATGGTTAATTGTTTATGTCGATGAAAACATGATAGTTTGATGTTATCCTTGTATATTTTATGGCTTTCACTCTTGAGGATGGTTGTTTATGACTACACATGTACTCTAGAACACGACCCACTCAAAATCCACAAACATTGATGAGTTTGACAATGTTGAACAAAAATTAAGTTAAGACTATTCTTTGGTAGTTGTTCTTCTCACAATATATAAATATGTTGAAAACAATAGATAGCTTCTTACAAGCTAACTATACTTAGCCCATGTATTTTACAAAATAGACTCTTATTACTTTGTCACCAATCCATCAGTACACCACATAATGCTTCTAATGGCATCCCCTACTCTCTTTCATATCTACGTGCAATTTTTCAACTAGAAATACATTACAAATATTAAAATGAATGGATATGATCTACATATTATGTAATTTATCATGATAATATATTTGATCAACATCCATGTTTATATTACTACTTGTTAAATATTTTGACATGGGATTCCACCCACCCACCTCTGTAATGGTGACCTAGTGAGAGGTCCGAGAGACTTGAAAGTGTTGTTTGGTGACTAGATCATGTGGTTATTTTGGTGATGCTTGTGGTAGAATCCAATCAACATCAATATTATTTTCCATGAAATTATTTTATCAAAGTGTACTAGAGATATAGTTGTTGACAATATCGTTGCACGCAATATTTTCTTGATCACCTTATGCAATTTGACTCAAATCAATGTAGGAAAAAACTCTTTTGGAAAAAGGTGTACTTTGGAGTTATCATATATGGTGAGCATCATTAATAAAATACTGGATTGTGGATGGTCACCCTATCATTATTTAGAGAAACACACAAGATAAAAACTAGTTAAATTTACATAGTGCAATGCATTAGCATATCATTCACTAAACCAACATAAGGGTACTAATGTAGGATCAAAAACATAATTAATAATTCCACATCTAAAAAAATCTATTTCCCCCTTTTATAAATTACAATCTGAAGAGCACACAATTATATTGAGGGGTGAGGGGGGGTTGAATCAATATAACAATAATCTTTTACTTTTTCAATATTAATATCATAAATATATTAATTTCACAATAATCATTAAAATAATATGCATCAATTATAGAACACAAGAAGAACACAATATTTATGTGGAAATTCTTACAAAAAAAAACCATGACAAAATATTGCTTATATAAACTTGTCTCAAAATATTTATAGGCACCTATATAAGAAAATGGTGAGCAATACTAAGATGTAGATGTTAGAATAACTCAGAGGGGAGGGGGGTGAATCAATGACCTAAAAATATTCCAATAAATCAACCCAAAAACTTAGTACCACATAATTAAGCCTCTAGTTATCTTCAATCCTACAAGATGTATGCCTTGAAATAATCTTAACAAATAACTACTGCTTGGAGTTCACTGTTAAACCATATTCTTAATGTTTACCAAATAGCAGTCTATCATTTACTAAAATACAGTAAATCACTTAGTGTTTATCGATCAATCCTATTTTAGTAATGTGTAAAGAAAAACTTGAAAGAAATTACTCATAAACACATTTGACACATGGATTTTTAATGTAGAAACCCTGTTAAGGGAGAAACCACTTGGGACCGGTAACCCAAAATTTTCACTCTTCTGAAGTGAGCTCGGTGAAGAGCCAATCCTGTTAAAGGTCACAAACACACTATTAGGTGTGACCTAGTTAGAGGATTTAAATAGAATAGTTTGTCACTTGATATCTGGTATCTCTATGCTACCTTTATGACCAAACCCTATGTAGTTTGTCACTTGATATATGGCATATCTATGTTATCTTCATGACCAAAACTTTTGATACTCCTTAGGATGTATCTCTATACATAAAGGATTGTTAAGTCCTACTCAGTTAAGAGACTTTTTGATCCAATGGTTAAATTGAAACAGTAAATGACCTATTCACATATACAACTATACTTTGCAGATTTTCAGATCTATTGTAAACTCATAATACCTTTCTGATCAATGTTTCTTTTCAATACATTTTCTCCATTTCTTTCTTCTTGATGATGTTGTGCTTCTTTGTTGCTCGATGTGCATAGAATTCGCTCTATTCTTCAGCTTGATTGATCAGGTCTGATTGAAGTCTTTCTTCATCTGTTTCTCTTCGACATCCTCTTCTCTATTCACTCCCTTAATTCATAATGAATTAGCTTGTCTCTTTATAGACATGATTTCACTATTTCAAAGTCCTTGACATTCTTGTTCTTGGTGTGATTCACAATCTTCACCATTCTTTCTTTAAAGCTTTACTTTAGTTTTATCTCGTAGATATTTTCTTGACAACTGGAATACAACTAATTTAAAATGTTAGCTTATCTTTGGCTTTAAACTTGTCGATGAAAATAATGTTTGATAACCAATTAACTCCTTCTTTATCTCTTTCCAGCTAAGTATTTTATTGTTTCTAAACTTTAGTTCTTTTTGGTGTTTAAATCCTTGTTAGCTCGGTCTAGACTGTAGTTGTCCTCGGGCATCTCTGTCTGTCCGTCGGGGTTGTCTATTCGTCGGATAACACTGTGTTTCTACTCGTCAGTAATGCTTGTGTTTCTACTTGTCAGTAATGCTTGCTCAGGTTTCTTTCTCGGATATCACTGTGACTCTTCTCTCAAGTTTCTCTATCTTTCGATGTGCACTATCCATCAGTGTCTGTTGTCACTTTTTGAATACTAAAATTTTATGCATTACTGGTAGCATAACTTTTATTTCTCTGGTTCTTTGAAGTCTTTGATATTATGTGTACAACCAATTAGATTATATCAAGTTGACATAAATGACAATACAATACATTAACTGATTTAATGTCTTGCATTAACTTTCTACAGTTCGGTGATTATCAACTTAACATCTTCAAACATTCAATCAGTTAGAGTTCATCAATTTCTCCCTTTGGCATTGATGGAAACATACTGCATACTACTAATACATAATGAACTATAACAGTTTTAGTTCATCAAACTACCAAACTTATTGTTCTATAACCAATACAAATGTTTGGCTCTCGGTAAGCTCATATAGCTTAGATTTGTTTCTTGGTGAGTACTTTCTTCAATCTTCAGTCCCTTCACTGGATAGATGTGTCAAATTTTGATTCTATATCTCCCTTTGTTGTAACTTTTGTTTCTAATCTGTGCTCTCCCTTTGACTGTTCCTCTCCTTGATCATCTCTTTTTCCTTTGACAACAATCTCTCCCTTTATATGTATTCTCTCCCATTTGGATATTCTCTTTCTTTGGATATGATGGATATTTCATATGCAATCTCTCCCTTTGGATATTCTCTCTCCCTTTGACAACAATGCCAAAGTCTTATCTCTTTATTTAATATATTCATTGAATTTCCTTTCCATTAGCAACATAGCTCTATATTATCCATAAATATCTCTGGTGTTTGGTCCAAATAAGTACCTTGATGTGTATAAATGTATCTTTTCAGTCCATCTATTTCCTTGCATCAACATGAATGAACTTCTTTTGCTTGCACTTGTTCTCTTAAGTAATGATACTTGATAGCAATATGCTTAGTCTTAGCATGCATGACTGGATTCTTTGAAATGCTAATTGCACTAGTATTATCACAATAGATAATTACTAGTTCAAGAATTTTCATATTCATACCTTCTAGTAATTGTTTGATCCATGCAATATTTGAGCAGTTTGCAGTAGCAGCCACATATTATGCTTTTGTAGTAGATTGTGAGATGCATCCTTACTTCTTGTTGATCCATGTGACAAGTCTGTCACCCATGAAGAATGATCCTCCAGTCGCTCTCTTCCTGTCATCTAATTTCCTAGCCCAATTAGCATCTATATAGACTTGAAGCTCAAATTTGCCCTTTTTGTTATACCAAAGACCATAGTCCTTGGTATTCTTTAGATATCTCAGAATTCTTTTGACAATAGTCATGTGTGATTCTTTGGGATTAGCAGAGAATCTTGAAACTATTCCAATTACATGTGCTATATCTGGTATGGTATGAACAACATACATTAGTTTTCCAATCATTGATCTATATAGGGTTTGATTTACCTCATTTGACTTATCTTCCTTTGTCAGCTTACATCTGATTTCCATAAGTGTTCCAAGTAGCTTGGAATCTTCCATCTTGAATATCTTCAATACTTCCTTGATGTATTTGGATTGTGTGATATATTTGCATGCATCTTGTTGAAGAATCTGTAGACCAAGAAAGAATTTGATCTCCCCAAACATAGACATTTCAAACTCTTTTCTCATTTCATTAGAAAATAATTTACATAACATATCATTACCCCCAAATATGATATCATCAACAAATATTTCAGCAATTAGAAGGTTATCATCAGTATCTTTTTTTAAATACAGATTTCTATTTTCACGTGTTCTTACAAATCCAATGCTTATGAGATAGGAGTGAAGTCTTTCATACCATGCTCTAGGTGATTTTTTTAATCCATACAAGGCTTTGTGTAGTCTACATACCATGTTTCTCTTGTCAGGATCAACAAACCCTTCAGGTTGTTCAATGTATATCTCTTCTTCTAATATTCTATTTAGGAATGCAAATTTGACATCCAGTTGGTATACCTTGAATCCTTTGAATGCAGCATAAGCAAGTAAAATTTTGACTCCTTCTAGTCTTGCAATGGGTGAAAAGGTTTCTCTATAATCAATACCTTATTCTTGTGCATACCCCTTGCATACTAACCTTTCTTTGTTCCTTATGACTTCTCCATTCTCATTCATCTTGTTTTTGAATATTCATTTGGTACCAATGACATTCTTGTCATCTAGTCTCGGTACTAGTGTCCATGCCTTGTTCTTCTTAATCTGTTCCATTTCTTCATTCATAGAACTGACCCATCCTTCATGTTCAACTGCAATATTAATAGATTTAGGCTCAAAATCACAAATTAAATATCTAGTGTTCAGTGACTTACTTCTTGTTCTCATTCCATCCTTTTTTTATCCTATGATCTAGTTCTATGGATGGTTTCTTCTGATATACTTGGCAAGTATTGATTTAGCTCTTTTTTCATCATTCTGATCATCATCTTGACTTTCATTCTGATCTCCATTGCTCGGTACATCATCTTGAGTATTTTCCCAATTTTTGATAATTATAGCTTGATGCTCGGGTGCATTTTTCTATTGCTTGGGAGAGATACACTATTTCTCGGGCAGAGTGTCAGGTTCTTCATTGTAGACAAACCTGTTGTAGTCTTCTGGTTCTTTTTTGCTTTCCTCATCATTTTTCTCTACATATTCATCTATTCTGACATTTGCACTTTCAATTATCTTGTTAGGGGACTTGTTAAGACATTTATAAGCCTTGCTTTCGGTGGAATACCTTAGAAAGATTCCTTCTGCACTTTTGGAGTCAAGCTTTCCATTTCTATCATCATTCAAAATATAACATTGACTTCCAAAAATTCTGAAGTAACTTACATTGGGTGTGTAATCATACCATAGATCATAGGGTGTCTTCTTGGTGTCCTCTCTTCAATTATACTCTATTCAATGTGTAGACAACAATACTGATAGATTCCCTCCAGAAAATTTGATTGATGCTTTTCTACATCACCAGTGTTCTTGCACAATCAACAATGGATATGTTCCTTCTTTCAGCAATCCCATTCTGTTGTGGTGTTCTTGGTGCAGAAACTTGTCTTTTAATTCCATGCCCATTACAAAATTTAGTGAATTCATCTAAAATAAATTCCCTTCCTCTATCTGATCTTAATCATTTCAATTCCTTACCACTTTGTTTTTCTACCATAGCTTTATACCATTTAAACATCTTTAATGCTTCTGATTTATCTTTTAAGAACATAACTGTCATCATTCTAGAATAATCATCTACAAAGAAAATGAAATATCGATCTCCATAGTAACTCTTTGTTCTCATGGGTCCATATAGATCAGTATGGACTAATTCTAGACTTTGTCATTTTGCCTTTTTGACAATTCTTACACATGATATGGTCAGGCTTTGACATACTCAGTAAGCCTCTTACTTTCCTTTTATTTCTTATCTTAATCATGTTGTCAAAATTCACATAACATAATCTTTTATGCCACAACCATATGTCTTCATTTCTATCCATTAAACAAGTGGTGTTAATATCATCAAGATAGAATAGGTTACCTTTTGTCTGTTCACCAGTTCCGATCAACCTTCTAGATTCATTGAAGATCTTTGCCTTCTTGTTCTCAAATGCTACTTGGTGACCTATGTTATTAGCTATGAAACACTTAATAGATTATAATTAAGTCCTTTTACCTAGTATGCATTTTCAAATTTGATCAGGTTATTCAACATTATGATTCATTTACCTTCAACTGGACAAGGTGGGTCATTACCCATTCTTACTGATCCACCATTATAGTACTCAAAAGTTTCAAACTTTTGTTTATCACCAGTCATGTGGTGAGTGCAACCACTATCTATAATCTAGACATCATTCTTACCAACCTTAGATATGAGTGGAGTCTCAACATACCTTTCTTCTTCATCTGAATCATCCTTCATGGCTACAAATACCATCTTGATGTCTTTATCAAATTTGGCAGTGTCTCCAGCTCTATTCTCAGCCAGGTAACAAGCTTTCTTCCCTTTTTCCTTGTAGTCTTGGGTATCTCTTGTGCTAGATTGTCAGTTGCTTCGGTAATCTCTATCATCACTTCTGTCAAACATCTTTTCATATGATCTTTCACTGCTTCTGTCTTATTTTCTTTTGTTAGGACATCTAGCAGCAAAGTGTCCAATCTCTTTACAGTTAAAACATGCAAGTGGTAATTTACCTTTGTATCTACCTTTGCCTCTCTACAATCTTCTATCCATTAGTGCTTCAATCTCATCAAGTCCTTGGTCATCACTATCACTTTCACTATCATTCTCCATAGTGTGTTTATGACTTAACTTACTTATTTTCAAAGAAGATTTCAATGCAGACTTTATAGATGGTAAGACACTATTATCAAAGTTATTCATCTCAAATGAAATCAGTCTATCAATCAGACTATCTAGAGTAACATTATTTTTTGCAACTACTCTCATTTCTTGTATAGCAGATACTCTAATAGCATATATAGGAAGTAAGGTTTTTTAGATTTTACTTACCACTGTCTCTTCTTCAAGTACACCTCCAACTCCTCAGATAACATTGACTACCTCTTTTATTCTGTAGCTATACTGAGTGATATTTTCTCCTTATTTCATCCTTAGGTCATCAAACCTCCCTCTTAGGCTTCCTGCCTTAGCTCTTAGGACATTAGCATCTCCTCCATGTACTAGCTTCAATTCATCCCACATTTTTTTTACAGAGGTGCAGGTTTTGACATCTTCAAATTCAGCATCAAAGAGTGAGGAAGCAAGCTCTATCATCATGCAATTATGCTCATGCTTTTCTGTCAATTGATCAAGTGTGTGAGGTCATGTAGGAAAAACATATTTAGTATCCAAGTATTGAGTAACATCATTTACAATACCTGATAGGTGGAGTCTTATTCTTCTCTTTCATGATGCAAATTAGTCTTTGTTCAACTTGGGCACATCTTGTTTTCTCATCTTGTGATATTTTTCTTAGGTTTTGAAACTTTCCTTCTAAGAACACAAGATCTGATACCGATTGTTAGAATAACTGAGGGGGGGTGAATCAGCGGCCTAAAAAATATTCTAATAAATCAACCTAAAAAACTTAGTACCACAATATTAAGCCTTTAGTTATCTTCAGTCCTATAAGATGTATGCCTTAAAATAATCTTAACAAATAACTAATGCTCGGAGTTCACTGTTAAACCTTATTCTTAATGTTTACCGAATAATAGTCTATCATTTACCGAAATATAGTAAATCACATAGTGTTTACTGATCAATCTTGTTTTAGTTGTGTGTAAAGCAAAACATGAAAGCAATGACTCATGAACACATTTGACACACGGGTTTTTAATGTGGAAACCCTGTTAAGGGAAATACCCACTTGGGACCGGTAGCCCAAATTTTTCACTCTTTTGAAGTGAGATTGGTGAATATCCAACCTCGTTAAAGGTTACAAACACACTGCTAGGTGTGACCTTGTTAGAGGATTTAAATAGAATAGTTTGTCACTTGATATCTGGCATCTTTATGCTATCTTTATGACCAAACCCCATGTAGTTTGTCACTTGATATCTGGAATCTCTATGTTATCTTCATGACCAAACCTTTTGATACTCCTTAGGATGTATCTCAATATATAAAGGATTGTTAAGTCCTGCTTGGTTAAGAGACTTTCTAATCCAATGGTTAAATTGAAATAGTAAATGATTTGTTCACATATACAACTATAATTTGCAGATTTTTAGATCTATTGTAAGCTCATAATAGCGTTCTGATCAGTGTTTCTTTTCAATACCTTTTCTCCACTTCTTTTTGCTCGGTGATGTTGTGCTTCTCTGTTGCTTGGTGTGCGTAGAATTGGCTTTGTTCTTCAGCTTGATTGATCAGGTCTAATTGAAGTCTTTCTTCATCAGTTTCTCTTTGGCATCCTCTTCTCTATTCACTCCCCTAATTCATAATAGATTAGCTTGTCTCTTTCTAGACATGATTTCACCATTTCAAAGTCCTTGACTTTCTTATTCTTGGCGTGATCCACAATCTTCACCATTCTTTCTTTAAAGATTTACTTCAGTTTTATCTCGTAGATATTTTCTTAACAACTAGAATAAAACTGCTTTAAAACTTTAGCTTATCCATGGCTTTAAACTTGTCGATGAAAACAATGTTTAATAACCAGTTAAATCCTTCTTTATCTCTTGCCAACTAAGTCTTTTGTCATTTCTAAACTTTAGTTCTTTTCAGTGTTTAACTCCTTGTTAGCTCAGTCTAGACTTCAGTTGTCCTCGAGGATCTATGTCTGTCCGTCAGGGTTGTCTGTCCATCAGGATTGTCTATCTGTTGGGTAATGTTGTGTTTCTGCTCGTTGGTAATTCTTGCTCAGGTATCACTATGACTCTTCTCTCGGGTTTCTCTATCCATCGGTGTGCACTGTCTGGCAGTGTTTATTGTCACTTTGTGAATAGTGATTTTTTTAGTGGCTAATATTCGCCAATTGGCTAATTTTTGAAATTTGAGAATCCAAATTTGGCTAATAATTCAAGATTTAAGGCGACCTAAATCGCCAAATTTTTACAAATTTTTATTTTAGAAATATTTAAATCGCCAAATAATTTATTTTATTAAAAATTTGAACTCAAAGATTCGCCTAATATTTGATAGATGGTTAGATTCAATTCGCCTAAATTTTATCAGTTATTATAGAAATCTAAATTAATTCACCAATAATATATCATAACTATTAGTTATAGTAGGGTTGTATCACCAATATTAGTCGTCATTATTTATTTAAAATATAATCTAGTGATCTTCATTATATTCCATGAGGCAAAAATGTTACTATCTTATTTGTAACACTTATCGGGGCTAAGATTTCCTTTGGATTATTGATAAATCAATGACACTGAAGAAATTTTGGGTCCTATTATAATAATAAAAATAACGATACATTTATCTCACACAATACAATGAGGATTATTTGATTATATTTTAAATAAATGATAGCAACTAGATACTATAGAGTTCCCTTAAACCCATCAAATATGTTCATAGTTAGCTTAATAATTTTCTATAAGAACTCTTTTTTCTTTAAATATAATTATTTTCCATGGTCATTAATGAAATTTTGGTTATTGCTTGAGATTTTCCAATATTTTCTACAAAAAATTTGTGATTAAAAAACATTCGCCAATACAAATAATTTGTTTTCCCAAAACATTGAGAGATTCACCAAAAGGAATTAATTTTTTTAAAAATAAAATGAAAGATTCGCCAGGATTTTATATATTTTTCTAGAGGGGGGTTTCTTAAAGTTATCCCTGTTTGTGAATACTAAAATTTTATGCATTACTAGTAGCATAACTCTTATTTATCCGGTTCTTTGAAGTATTTGACATTATGTGTACAACCAATCATATTATATTGAGTTACCATCAATGAAAATACAATACATTAACTGATTTAATGTCTTGAATTAAATTTCTACAGTTCGGTGATCATCAACTTAACATCGTCAAACATTCAATCAGTTATAGTTCATCAGTAGATCACTCACCAAGATCTTACATACATTCAAATACAAACCCACCCATAAGAAAAATTTGACTAGAAAAACCAAAATGAGGAAGGATTCTAATGCAAGATCTATGACCAAGGGGGTTTTGGATTTCTAAGAGGATAAATGTGACATGATAAAGTATAAAGGATAGATTTCATCTAATAAAGTAAGTGCAAAGGAAAAGAAGGAAGAATAAGTGCACCTGGAAATAAGATAAAGAAGGTAGGACTTTGAATCTGAATTTGACCGTTGTCAGAATCACATATTCTATTGTAGCTTCAGATCTGGAAAGAAGGGACCAGCATCTTTCTGCACCTGCAATCTCGCTGAAAAATGTCAGGAAAAAGTCAAATTTTTTGGGAACGAGTCAAATTTTTGGGAAATGTTCCTAGCAAAAAGTGATGAAACTTTCTTAGATCCTACAACTATACCTGTACTACCCTAATCTAGAATTACAACTTTGTAACCTATTCCTACCCACACAAAAAAGTGGAAAAAGGTTGTGGAAATGGGTTTTACTTTCTCAAACCCTTGTTTAGGAATCAAACTTGAAATGGAATTTAAGTTGCATAAATGAAAGTAATGTAAAAGGTAAATTGTTGATTCACCTTGTATGGAACCTTCATGAATGAATGCAGTAATCACTCAAATTCATGAAGATGCTTAAATGTGTTTGGAATACAAAGAGTTAACCTTGGAATGAGATGTAAAATCAAGGATGCCTTCACAAATTCATAGATCTATGATTGCAACTCCTATATATTGAATAAATATAAATTGTTTGATAACCAAATGCAAAGAAGAAGAGAGAGAAGGGTGGATGAATGGATCTCCTTTCTTGATTGAGAATTCCTCTACTTGGCCATCATGGGAGAGAAACTTTCATCTATTAGAGAATATTGTCTTTGCTTTGATAGATCTTGAAGAAATTAAGACTTGGATATATTGAATTGGATGCTTTCCTTCAAATCTTGAATCCAAATCCTCAATTGCACAATTTGATTTTTTGAATGCTTGAATGCTTGCACTTGATCGAATTCTACAAAATGAAGAGATACAAGGTCCTTTTATAGTAAATCCTCAAATTGAAGATTCAAATTTTTCAAGGTCGACCACAAATCTAAATCTCAGAGGAAAACCTTGTCATTGAGCTCCAAGCAAAATTGAGCCTAAAAGCCCAGGGACAAATCAACCAGTCAACTTTTCACAGACAAAATGGGCTTAAATTTCATGGGGATTTCAGGGAAGGTGAAAATAAATGGGAGGGGGGAGAAAATTTAGGCTATTGTGATCAAGCATAACTGACATTCAGACCTTAGAATCACCAAAATAGGGTCTAATAGGTCCTAAAGCATCCAATTATGGATGCTAACTTTTTAGAGAAATATAAAATCAATCCACAAGAGACACTAATCCCCTCAACTCATAGGCATCAACCTACTAGAGGCATCAACTTGCACAACTAATCACCAAGTTAGCAAGAGACATTGATCTCTTCTTTAGGAACCACCAACTTTGACAACGAAGTTTCACCTTGAATGTTGCTTCTATAATGGATGATATATAATTAAATCTCCTTTATAAGAATCTTAATATCATGTCTTCAATGAATTATATTCATATAAACCTCATTTATAAGAATCCTCCTTGAATGATCTTCTATTATATTCTTCCAAACACAAAATGTTTGTCCTCTTAAATAAAACTTCTTTAATTGTTGATGAATATTTTTTATACCTTCATAGAGTTTTATTGAACATATTATTGTTCTCACAAATATTCTCTTAATGATGTATCATATATGCCCTCTTTCACAAACCATCTTATAGTAATTTCATAAATGTGTCATTTCAAAAGAATTCTTTTATACTCAAAACCCTTTTCTAAGTCTTCCTAATTTTCTCATAACCTCTCCATAAATTTGCTGATAAATCTCTTTTAATTTTTCTCACGCATCTCCTTTAATTTTTCCCATACATTTTTTCAACTATCTTGAGAATTAAAATTTATTCTTATTCCTCACACGTCTTCATTTTTAATTTATAATTAAATCTAATTTATAAAACTTGCGTTCTCCTTGTTCTATTCTTTCACAAGTCCGCTACAACACGCTCCAACAATTTTCTCATAAACTTGTTTAGAATTTCGTATGAAAACCTCTTTCATATCTTCTCTAATTTTTTTCGGTATAACACCTATTTTATTTCACACAAACTCTAATCTAGATTGTTATAAATATGTTTTTAAAACTATTTTGATTTGTCATTACAAAAGTTACTTTCAAACTTCCCCATTATATCTCTTTAAAACCATGATCATGCCTCTTCACAAGAGAAAGACAATCTTACGCTAGGTTAAAAATGTGTCACTTGAATGCAAAGTTGTTAGCCCCAAATTTAAATTCCCTTTTGCAAACTAAACCTCCCAATAACATAGAAATAAAAGACATATTTTTTGATGAACAACTTATACCTTTGTGGTGCCCAATATTAAGTTATTAATGATGACATGTAACTGATTGAATGTTTGATAATGTTAAGTTGAAGATAATGCAAGACATTAAATCAGTTAATGGTTTGTATTTTCATTGATGTCAACTTGATATCATCTATACGGTCATGTATATAATGCCAAAGACTTCAAAGAATCAATGGAACAAATATTATGTTTTCAACAATGCATAAAAGTTAAGTATTCACTAAAGTGACAGATAACACCGACGGAGTGCACACCATCGGTAAAGGCAAACAACCAAAGTCATAGTGATACCCGACAAGTAGAAGATAGTGTTTCCTGATGAAGCAAAATCACAGGATGCCTGATGAGCTAAAAACAGAGTTTCCTGACGAGTAAAATCCAATGATGCCCGACGGACGAAGATCCCGAAGCTGACTGGAGTCACACCGACGGAACTAGTAGTTGTCACCGATGACTAACTGTAGAGTTGACCAAAAAAATAGAGAGTTTAGAAAATGACAAAATATCTAGCTGGCAAGAGCTAAAGATAGACTTAACTGGTTGTTTTCATTATTTTATTCAACCAAAGTCAAGTGATTGATTTAAAGAAGATTTGTACAGTTGGCAAGAAGATAACTGCGAGATAAATCAGGAGTTAAGCTTTAAATCAGATTGGCTGGATTTTTTTTCACACCAAGAATCAAGAATCAAGAAATGGTAAATATCATGTCTATATAAGAGACAAGCTTAATTCATTTCCATATCACATGAAAAGGGATGATTAGAAAGAGGATGTTGAAGAGTAACTGATGAAGGATAACTTCATATAGTCCTGATCAATCAAGCTGAAGGAGAGCTAAATAATTCTGCAGACACTGATGAATAGTGAAGCACAACATCACAGAGCAGAAAGGATCACAAAGAATTGAATTGATACATTGATCAGAGAGGTAATGTACTTAAATAGATCTAAAAATCTATAATTCAAGTTGCATTAGAAATAGGTCATTGTGTTTCAGTTTAACCATTGAAGCATCAAGTCTCTTAACAGAGTAGGACTTAACAGTCTTCTATATATTGAGGTACATTCCAAGGAGTTCCAAAAGGGTTGATTCATGAAAGTAGCATTGGACTTGCCAGATACCTATTGACAGTCTAAGAAGAAGGTTGATTCAAGGATGGTAGCAAGATTTTCCTAAAGCCTATTGACAGTCTAAGAAGGAGGTTGATTCA
>MU224432.1:4195402-4205419 GCA_018584345.1 Thuja plicata | reverse complement strand
TAATAATCTGAGATTTATTGATTGGTGGTTAAGTTTAAGGATAAGTTTTTGAAGCCACTGATTCAGCCCCCCCCCCCTCCCCCCCTCTCAGTTATTACTAACAATTGGTATCAGAGATTGTGTGCTTAGAAGGAAGGTTTCAAGACCTAAGTCAGGGTCACAAGATGAATAGATGAGATGTGCCCAAGTTGAACAAAGACAACTTTGCTTCATGGAAAAGCAGGATAAGACTCCACTTATCAGGTATTGGTAATGATGTTACTTAATTCCTAGATTCTGAATATATATTGCCTAAAGGAGTATTGATAGTAGATCAATTGAGAGAGAAGCATGAGTATAATTGCATGGTTATAGAGCTTTCTTCCTCACTCTCCGATGCTGAATTTGAAGATGTAAAGGATTGCAAAATTGCAAAGAAAATGTGGGACAAACTGAAGCTTGTACATGGAGGTGATACAAATGTTCTGAGAGCCAAGGTAGAAAGCCTTAGAGGAAAATTTGATGATCTCAGAATGAAAGAAGGAGAAAACATCACACAGTACAACACAAGAATAAAAGCAACACAAGAATAAAAGAAGTAGTCAATGCTATACGAGGTGTTGGAGGTACACTTGAAGAGGAGACAATGGTAAGTAAAATCTTAAGAATCTTATTGCCTGTATATGCTATTAGAGTTTCTGCCATTCAAGAAATGAGAGCAATAGCAAACAACATAGTTACTCTTGATAGTTTAATTGGTAGACTGATTTCATTTGAAATGAATAACTTTGACAATAGTTTCCTACCAAACTTAGAGTCTACAATTAAGTCTTCTATGAAAATAAGCAAATCCAGTCATAGATACTCATCTAGAAAAGACAGTGAAAGTGAAAGTGAAGAAGAAGATCTAGATAAAATAGAAGCACTTATGGCTAGAAGAGTACAGAGAGGCAAAGGTAAATGCAAAGGCAAGTTACCACTTGTATACTTTAATTGTAAAGAGATTGGACACTTTGTTGTAAGATGTCCTAATAGAAGAAAAGAGGACATAAGTAATGACAGACCTTTTGAGAAGAAATCTGACAGAGGTGATAACAAAGATTACAGAGGTTACCAACAATCAGAAAGAAGAGATACCCGAGACTTCAAGGATAAAGGAAAGAAGGCTAGCAACCTAACTACTTGCAAAGATGATGATACTAAAACCAAAACTAATGAAGACATCAAGATGGTATTTGTAGCTATGAAGGATGATTCAGATGAAGATGAAAGGTATGTAGAAACTGCACTCATATCTAAGGTTAGCAAGAATGATATCTGGATTATAGATAGTGGCTGCACTCACTACATGACCGGTGACAAAGAAAAGTTTAACACTTTTGAGTATTATAATGGTGGTACAGTAAGAATGGGTAATGATACTATTTAGGCTTAGAATTGTCACCCTAAATTAGGCATTAGGGCTTCATGACAATTCTATCTGACAATGGAAACTTCCTCTAGTTGTGGGTAAACTGGGTAAACTATGGATGAGGAAGAGTCTCTAGATTCTAGGCCAGTTCCTATTGAATTTGGGTATCAATTTTATACTATCTTCTCCTAATTTTGGAAAAGGGAGAGGGAGAAATTCTAATTAAAATTGCATGAATAAAACTTAAAAAGGTGATACACCAAATAGATTCAGATCTCTCAAAGCTTCAAATTGACACTCACTTAACATACTCTAATGATCTCTGCAATATCACTCACTATCCAACACATAGCCTAATTAGAAGGTCACTACTAGGGTTGAACCACAAATAGAAATCCTACTATCAACAACATGCATGTTCTGCAAAAGGCTTATATTCTGTAATCTAGAATAGGAAAATGATACAATCCACTAATCCATACTACAGATATATTACACTTGAATTGCAGAAAATTGAATAGGATTTAGACAAATGATCACCAAAAGATATATAAAAATGGGTCAACTGTATTCTTCTCAAAATCTGTATGCAGTTACATGAATGAATCTCAAAATGATGGCAAGGAATACAAGCATCCTCTTGCACAAAATCGATATCACATGCATGAACTAACCATGGTTACAAAAGCATAAACAGATAGCTTATAGGAATAAGAAATTCACTAAAGCTCTTCTCTTCACAATTTTACCCCCCCCCCCCCCACCACCCCAAAAAAAGAAAATTAAGCACAAGGATCTAATAAATAGAAAACATGGCTTATTTCAAAAATATTTACCCCCAAAAGCCCACCATAATAGCAAGATGCTAAACTATGTGGCTTAACAAATCCCCTAAATCTAGCCTTAAGTCTAGAACCCCTAATGTTGATAAATAAAATATATATCATTATAACTTTATCAACCTTATTTGAATACTTGACATTCCAATTCTAAAAACCCTAAAATCGAATACATAACTCAAAAGGGATATAACCCCTAGAAACTTGGCATCATAGCCAATCATAACTATGTCGACACCATACTAGAGCATTGGATGTAACTACAGTTTGTTTGATCACCACAGTTTGCTGTTGACATGACCATCTCCATGGTAAAGATAGTTTCTATACTTCGTGGCACCAATAGTACCATCATGGCATTGTGGAGGAGATTTTGATAGACTAGAAACTGACATAGAATTTACTTCACTTGTCAACGGACTCTAGTCTTGGGTAAAACACAATGCATTTGCTTTATCGGTTTCATTTTGCATCTTAGGGTTTTCCTTTGTGGAGCTGCCATGTTGAATCTAAACCCTGATCTTCTGCAATGAAATCTACCTCCACTTTGTGATGAAACTCAGGATTCATGTAGTTTTTGATTTTCCATAATACATGGCATCTTCCTATTGTTTTCTCCTTCTAAAATTCCATAGATTTTGGTCTTCCATTTGCTTGAACTTGGGTTTTACAGTGGGTTAACTTCAGCTTAGAATGATGGAACAATCTTGGAGGTGAACTATTTCAAAGCCATGACAAATGGTGCTACATTCATGCTTGTAACTTGGGATTTTGGAGTTGATGTTTGGTTGAACCACCACTGCAAGCTTGGAATGAATCTAAGTTGTGGTTGAGATGGAGAGATACCCATGAGTTTCGTCTTTGGACTAGGGAAGTCTCTTCCATAGCTTTAGACTCATCCCCAGTTTGCAGTGCAACATGGAGTTGGGAGAAAATATCACGGCCACCGCTATTTGTTCTTCGAATATAGCTCGACACCACTCCTCTACTGGTCTCTTATTCATGACACTTTTCCTCTTCAGATAAGTCATCTTTATTATCTTGCTCACTACATTTTCAAATGTAAAACATGAGTACACCACTGTAGCCGATAATTAATGAGTTTTTTATTTGCTTCGTGTCTTTATTTGTTGTCGACTCCTCCATTGTGAACACTACTTTAGGCTTTGCTGTCGACTATTGTTCTACAATCATTTATTTGTTATGTTGTTATAGGAATGTTGATAATAATGGGATCTTTTTATTTATTTGTTTGTTGTCGACTCCACCATTATAATCATTACTTAGGCTTTGCTTAATGTCGACTGTAGTTAAAACACCCACATGGCTTTTGAGATGGTCTTTGAAGATGCAGTTGCAGTTTTCTGTCTTGATGCTTATCTAGACTTGTAATGAAACACAGGTTTTATGAATTCTCTACTAAATACTTTTAAAAGCATTGTCTTGCTGTCTTCGAACACAACTTTGTAGTAAGCATAAAAAATGCTTCTCTATTCAAGCTGAACATCCATTCTTTTGTACTGTCTGAAAAACATAAGATATCTATCTTTCCAGTATGCTTGTAGAAAAAAACATAACCATTTCTTGTTTGACTGATAAAAAAAAATGAAACCAGAGCATGTTTAAATTTATGAAAATGTTAATGCAGTTAGTGTAAAACACATTGTTTCTTTTAAATGCATATAAGATCTTAACCATGGGGTTCGAGCACAGGCTCGTGACTCCCATGGGTCATACTCAAAATGAAAACCCTTACTGGCATACATGTTTTATTATCATGAATGTAAAAACCTACATTTAATAATGAACATTATCTCTTAAAACCACAACATAAGATGTATATTAAAACACCCTATATATAGATATCTCTTAAAGATTTTATCTGAAGGCATGAAATTGTACCTTTTTCAAAATTAGCATCTAATGAATTTTTTGGATGAATAATTATTGATATTCTATTCATAATGTTTGTCTTCTATGCATTTGTTTACCATTATGAAAGTATAAAACATGTTGATATTGAAACCTTTGATCTTTGTTCTGTACTTGCAGCTTTCTCATTTCTTGTTATGCATATTTCACTTTGCAGATTCAACTTTTTAAACAGACATAATAGCATCCTTTCATGTCATATAAAATATGTTCAACCTTAGGCATGACATTTTCAATCTTGATCTTCAAAGATGAAATTTTAGCTGTTGTCTGAAAAACATGAAGATGTACTTGCTATAACATCATCTCTTAAACTCTCTTATTTGCATGAAGATAGTGAACTTCAGATTCTTTCAATTCTGCATTTCTCCAGTTTATTAAAAATATTTCTTTGTTCCTGTGCCTCCTGTAGCATCTTTTGGACTCTTTCATGCATTTTCATCTTCTTCTGCAGTCAATATGTGATCAATAACTCCCTGAAATGTAAACCATCTTTCTTTCCTATAATGACTTATGTGAAGTTCAAGCACGGGCTCGTGACATCCACTGTATTTCATTTTTTCTTCCTGCATTTAATCACATGACCACTTTTTGCACATATATCATCAGTCAATTTGTTAGGATAGCAGATAGAATAAATTCATTAATGTTTGTAGGTGAGTGTCATCCAGGATGACACTCATTTATGAATGTTGGTGAATTCATTTGTATTTACTATCCTAACAGCTTGATCAAATTTTGAAAAAGGTTTCTCAGATGGAAATGTCAAGTCCCTTTCATTCAGATATCTGATTATAGAGAAAAGAATAACATTCATCAAAGTGATCATAAATAGAAAAAGGTTTCATGTTTAGAACAAGTCCCTTTAATGCTATTTTTTAGATATTATGGATGAATATTTTCTTGTTACATTGATTTCATCTGGATTGATATGCAACAGTAAAAGAATTATATGTATGTTGTTTATGTTCCATGTATTGCTTAGATCCAACTAGATCTAACACCCCACTTTCTCTCATGATGTAGTTTGAATCCTAAAAGACATAAATGCAGATGGAGACATGGACTATGAAGACCTAGAAGCTGACAGTCAACCAACAAGCAACCAACCACAAGGCAGTGCATGGGACCCCTACTCCATAATTTCTATCATGCTTTCTATCCTGCAATGTACTATTTATTTGACATGAAAAGGAAGATTAAATGACACTTGTACATTACATTCAGTTTGAATGCACACTGTAATTGATCAATTATATATTAGAAATTCTAGAATGTGATCAATTCTTAGAGTACAAATGATAACTTTTGACAATGAATGTAATGACAAAATGTAGATTAATAATATCTAAAGGATAGTATTAATTGGACTCTTCTAAAAATGCAATTTTTCCTATTTGTGGTTATTTTGATGCATGTTGTAAATTAGGGTAACAATTTTGGTGACTTTTGTTGTATGTCTGCTTGCTACACATGACCTTAGATCTTTATCCTTAGGGAAACAAAGTTAAGAAACCAGAAACCATGAATGAAACCATTATTGAAATGAAAATGCAACTATTCTAAACTTATGCAACCTAAAGACCTATGTTCTTGGACAACACTTATTGAAAATGAGAATCTAGACTAAAACCTAACCCTCAAAGCAAAGTTTGAGGTGTATTCCATTAACTAGAATTTGCAGAACTTCTCCATCAGTTGTGGACAACTGATAGGCATTATTTTCCTTACAGGCTATAATATCAAAAGGGCCTGACCAAAAGTTATCAAATTTATCATGCTACCCTAGCCTACTCTTTAGTACATCCCACTTAAGTACTAGATCACCTTCTTTGTAATCCTCAGATGTAGTCCTCTTGTCAAAAGACCTTTTAGTTTGAGCTTGCATCAATTCCATAGTTTCAAATGTTTTTTTCCTTTCTTCCTCAAGCTGTAATAAACCAGCATACCTCAAGGCAAGGGGATCTCCTTCTTCAAAAAGCAAAATTTGATCAGCTAGTTGCAATGCTGGAAATTCTATAGATATGGGCAATCTGGCCTCTTTGCCATAAACCAGGACATATGGTGAATTCCAAATAACCCTTGTAAAGTCTTCTTGATAATCCTGATTAGGTTGTTATTGGTAGACTCTGCAAGACCATTACCCTGTGGATAGTAATTAGAAGAAGTATTTAAATAAATACCATTCTTGATAGCCCATTCTGTTATGGATGATCTAACAAAAGCTAAGGCATTGTCTGATACTATTGACTGAGGAATTCCAAACCTTGTAATGATATCATCATAGAAACTCAGAACAACATTTCCAGAAGATTCCCTTAGTGCAATGGCCTCAGTCCACCTAGTAAAATATTATGTGGCAGTCAAAATCCATTTATGCCCTACACTAGAATTAGGATTTATTGGGCCTATAAAGTCCACTTCCCACTTGTTGAATGGTTGATCAACAATGACTGGTTTCAATGGCAATGCTACCAACCTTTGTTTACCTGCAAACATAGCACAATTTTGGCATCTTCTCGCCCATGAATGAGATCTTTGAATAAATCTGGCCACTAATAGCCAACTCTTAAAATTTTCCATGATGTAGTTTTGGGGCTAAAATGTCCTCCACAAGATCCATCATGAAATTCAGATAGAATCTTGTTCTGATCAACATAATCTATACATTTAAGAAGCATACCAACAAGATCTTTTCTCTACAAAATGTTATCAATAAACACATAAGGAATAGATTGAAGCCTAAAGTACCTTCTCTTGGCTCTATCAAGATTCATTGGATATTGACCAGTACAAAGAAATCTGGTCATATCTGATAACCAGGATGCTAAATCATTAATAAGTATAGAATTACCTTGGGGCAAGATGGCATCTTTAGTGGTTTTAACTTGATCTTCTCCTTCTTCCATCTAAGCACACAAGCATTTGCCTCTAACCAACTTGGTCACATGTATTTGTACATCATACTCCATGACTTTAGTTATCCACACTGCCCTTTTCTCACTGACATCCTTGTTTAATAAAAACTCTTTAATGCTAGGGTGTGCAATCATTAAATGTATTTTGTTCCCAACAACCAGATGCTTAAACTTCTTTAAGGCTTTTATAAAAACTAGTACATGTTTTTCTGCAAAGTTGTATTTTTCCTCATAATCATTCATACCTTTGCTAAAGAAAGCAACTGGTTGCTCCTGTCCTTCCTCATTCTTTTGCACCAGCATTGTTGAAATAGTGTCAACACCACAATAAGCATATAAAACAAAATCCTTAGAGAAATTAGGATTAGCCAAAGTAGGAGCTGAAGATAAGGCATGCTTAGTTTGTTCAAAACTCTCCTTTCCTTCAGCAGTCCAGCTGAAAGGCACATCCTTTTTTAACATAGAGGTCAAAGGTTTCAATAAATTTGCAATATTAGGAATAAAGAGCCTAACAAAATTTATTCTTCCAATAAAACTTTGCAATCCTTTCTTATGTTTTGGTAGTGATAGATCAAAAATTGCATGAATCCTCTCGGGATCAATAGTTGTACCCTCTTTAGGCACTTGATATCCCAAAATTTTGCCTTCATGTATTGCAAAAATAGACTTCTTTGGATTAAGAGAGATTCCAAACTCTCTACATCTCTGCAAAATTTGTTTCAAATGGTCAATGCGCTGGTCTGCAATTTTTCTGTAAATCGTAACATCATCTAGATATACTAGAACAAAACTATACATTAAGTTTTTGAAATCCATGTCACTTGCTTTCTAGAAAGTGGCCCCTGTATTTGACAACCCAAATGGCATCCTTTGGTAAGCCATTGTACCCCACTTAGTGGTAAAGGTTGTGCGTGTGTATTTAGGAACCTGTTGAGAACAACACAAACACTCAATAAGTCATTATATTAGTCCAAAAGGGTTAGAAGAGCATGTAAAACCCACTAAAACTGACCTATTGCCTTCTAACTAGAAAGAGTGTAATTCATAACATACTAGCCCTCAGAATATGCTATAAATCAGTGACCAATACTATTCAAGCATGAAGTATTTAATTCAAATTTAAACTAAAAAGATGAAAAAGCATGTAATCTAGCTTTAAAAGATGAAAATAAAACAATGAACTAGCATGAGATAATAAGTGAAATGCAAATCTAGGATGAATCCAACAGCATAACAATGTGATTTGATCTAAATGTGAAGGCTTATTTTCTCTCAAAACAGGCTTCTATTTATAGAAGAATGGGAGAGAGAGAGAGAGAGCAGGGGGGACAAGGTTCATTTATGAATTAGAAGACTCATAAATGAAGAAGTAAGAGCCATTAATGCCCAAGGCATTAATAAGGCATGGGAGAGACATAGGCTTAAGGCATCTTTATTAATAAGTCATTAATGAAAGCCTTAAAGAGGTAAGAGAGGATGGCTTGAGAAAATGGACTTTAAGAAAGTCCAGCTTGAGAAAGTGGACTTTCTCAAGTGGGTTGAGTTGTTAAGTATTCCTTAATGGAATGTGACAACATTAGGAGGTGGGTTAGAGAAGAATTTAGGATTAGAATTAGATTAGCATGGGTGAATGGGTTGAGAAGGGTTAGAACCCAGGGTAGAAGTGGTTGAGATAGGTTAGGTTGGGGTTTAGGGGAATATTAATAAATGAAATAAACTTATTTAATTCATTTAGAAATATAGGAATTAATTGTTTAAACAATTTAATTGTTTAAACAATTTAATTGTTTTTTAATAATTAGGGGACTATAGCCATTTTAATTAAATTAAATAGGCTAGGGGGATGGGTTAATTGCAAGTGGATATTTGGTTTAGGGATTTATTTAATTCCTTTATAATTAAATACTATAGCCATGTTTGATTTTTGATTTGATTTGATTGGTCAAAATTGTTTTGAATTACATGGCTATAATAGTTAATATAAATTAGTGATAAAAATCACCTAGGACATTAAATTGATTTGAAGAATTATGCCAAGCAATAATAGGGTCATTTGGACATAATCGAGGGTATGATCACACTTAGGGAAAATAGGGTCCATAGTTAGAACAGACCAAATTTAGGTGGTTATATTTGCCCCTCTTTGAATTGATGTGCGAGCAGTGCATTGATTCAAAAAAAGTTTTCAATTTTGACTTCAGAAAGATTGAGAATTCTATTCTTGGTTGTCGAACAAAATGTTGATGAGATCAGTCTCACACTTGATTGAACAAAACTAATAGAATTGATTTTGAAGTTGGTTGTCGTCCAAAGATCAATAAAAGATTTTAAAAATACCAATTTTGAACTTGGTTGTCATCCAAAAATTGATAATACTGATTCTGAACTTGGTTGTCGTCCAAAAGCCAGTATGAAGCTGCCAAGAGCTTTAATAAAAATCTTCTAATAATGAGGAAACACAAGATATCCATCTTATGAGAACCAAAGCTTTCTATCCAACAGTTCCAACTTTAGTCAAGGAAACTGTCATGCCCCTAGTTTGTTTGATAATGAAGTCATTTTTAATGCAGTTTCAAGCAAATATTTAATTGATGATAGTGTGATCATGCCCCCTCGGGAATGAAATTGAAGGAAAAGAATAAAATCCCTTAGTTGAATGAACGTATCACTTGCAAGAAGTGGTTAGGACAACAAAGAATGGAGTAGAAGAAGTGGGAAAGAAGGTGTGTTAAAAAATAAACACACGAGTACCAAGTTAATCACATTAAAAAGGTGAGTTCGATTTTGTTCCTGATAGATCAAAGATTTTGCAAATCAGTAATATCAATAATATAGATGATGTAATTAACTTGGATTTTTGGAAGAAGATAGAAAGCATTTTTTAGCACAAAAATTCCTTATGTTGTTATTCTTTTATAAATGCACCGTGCAATTTCTA
>MU224432.1:4149980-4160794 GCA_018584345.1 Thuja plicata | reverse complement strand
AGTAAGTCTTTAACCTCAAATTGTTTAATTTGTGAGTTTGAGCCAAAATCTGTCAATGCTGCACTAGATAATGAAGAATGGATAAGTGCTATGAATGATGAGATTGAGCAGATTGAGAAGAACAAAATATGGTCACTTGTGCCAAGACTAGATGACAAGAATGTCATCGGTACTAAATGGATATTCAGGAATAACCTGAACGAGAATGGAGAAGTCACAAGGAACAAAGCAAGACTAGTATGCAAGGGGTATGCACAAGAAGAAGGTATAGACTATGGAGAAACCTTTGCACCCGTTGCTAAGATAGAAGGATTAAGAGTACTACTTGCTTATGTTGCATACAAAGGATTCAAAGTATATCAAATGGATGTCAAGTTAGCATTCCTAAATGGAATACTTGAAGAAGAGGTATACATTGAGCAACCATAAGGGTTTGTAGATCCAGACAAGAGGAACATGGTATGTAGACTTCAAAAATCCTTGTATGGATTAAAACAAGCTCCTACAGCCTGGTATGAATGACTTCATTCCTATCTAATAAGTATTGGATTCATAAGGACTAGTGAAAACAATAATCTTTATTTGAAAGAAGATATTGATGCTAACACTTTGATTGCTGAAATATTTGTTGATGACATCATATTTGGAGGCAATGATATGCTATGCAAATCATTTGCTGATGAGATGAGCAAAGAATTTGAGATGTCTATGTTTGGAGAGATCAAGTTCTTTCTTGGTCTACAAATCATTCAACAAAGTGAGGGTATTTTCATTACACAGTCCAAATACATCAAAGAGGTCCTGAAAATATTCAAGATGGAAGATTCCACACCAGTTGGAACACCGATGGCTACTAGATGTAAGTTAACAAAGGAAGACAAGACAGTAGAGGTAAATCAGACTTTGTACAGATCAATGATTGGAAAACTCATGTATGTTGTACGCACTAGACTAGATATTGCACATGCAATAGGAATTGTTGCTAGATTTTATGCTAACCCCAGGGAATCACATATGACTACTGTAAAAAGAATTTTAAGATATCTGAAGAATACTAAGGAATTTGGCTTATGGTATAGAAGAGAAGGCAAATTTGAACTTAAGGTGTTTATCGACATTGATTGGGCTGGAAATCTTGATGACCGGAAGAGCACAACTGGAGGAGCATTCTTTATGGGTGATAGACTTGTCACATGGATTAGCAAGAAGCAAGGATGCATCTCTCTATCTACTGTAGAAGCATAATATGTTGCTTCTATTGAAAACTCCTCAAATATTGCATGGAACAAACAGTTGCTGGAAGGTATGCATATGAAGATCTCAAAACCAATGATTATCTATTGTGATAACACCAGTGCAATTAAAATTTCCAAGAATCCAGTCATGCATTCTAAGACTAAACACATTGCAATCAAGTATCATTATTTAAGAGAATAATTTCAAGAAAAAGAGGTGATACTTGAGTATGTGCAATCAAAAGAATAATTAGCTGATATCTTCACCAAGCCACTGCCCAAGGATATGTTTGAGTACTTGAGAAAAAGACTAGGGGTCAAACCCTTGTCTACCAGTCAGTAAAAGACTAAATGCTGCATCAGCCTATATATTATCATAATATCATTCATGTTGATGCAAGCAAAAAGATGAACTTCAAAGCTACATCTATATACAGAAAGGTATATATCAGAACCGAGCACCAGACATATTAATGTATTGCTGATGGATAAGGGAAATTCAAGGAATATATTATGGATAGAAGGAAATGATTGTTTGACATGAATGTCAGATATTTTTAAAATACTTATTTGGCATTGTTGTCAAAGGGAGAGAAAGTTTCCATATTATCACAGTCTTCAAAAAAAGAAGAAAGATTAGCCATTATCAGATTACTCCAACAGGGAGAGATTAGATCCATAGGGAGAGTTGCTGACAAGAGACAGGGACATTAAAGAAGAAGAACAATAAAAAGAGAGAAATTGACACAAGAAGAAAACATAAAACATCAGAAATTAAAAGCAAGAGAACTACAAGAATCAAACCTAAGCTAACACAGAGCTTACTGGCGGTCAAACATTTTTATCAGTTATCAGAAACAAAATGATTGGTAGTTTGATGAATCTCAACTGTTGTATGTCATATTGTATTAGAAATAATATAGTATTTTGTCATCAATTCCAAAGGGAGAGATTGATGACATGTAACTGATTGAATGTTTGATAATGTTAAGTTGAAGATAATACAAGACATTAAATCAGTTAATGGTTTGTATTGTCATTGATATCAACTTGATATCATTTGTATGGTCATGTATATAATGCCAAAGACTTTAGAGAATCAATAGAACAAAGATTATGCTTTCAACAATGCATAAAATTCAAGTATTCACTAAAGTGACAGATAACACCCACAGAGTGCACATCATTGGTAAAGGAAAAGAACCAAAGTCATAGTGATACCCGACGAGCAGAAGACAGTGTTGCCCGATGAAGCAAAATCACAGGATGCCTGACGAGCTGAAAACAGAGTTGCCTGACGAGTAAAATCCAATGGTTCCCGATGGACGGAGTTACCGAAGTTGACTAGAGTCACACTAACAAAACTGGCAGTTGTCACTGACGACTAACTACAGAGTTGACTGACAGAACAAAGAGTTCAGGAAATGATAAAATATCTAGATGGCAAGAGCTAAAGATAGACTTAACTGGTTGTTTTCATTGTTTTATTCAACCAGAGTCAAGTGATTGATTTAAAGAAGATTTATACAGTTGGCAAGAAGATAACTATGAGATAAATTAGGAGTTAAGCTTTAAATCAGATTGGCTGGATTGTTTTTCACGCCAAGAATCAAGAATCAAGAAATGGTGAATATCATGTCTATATAAGAGACAAGCTTAATTCATTTCCGTATCACATGAAAGGGGATGAATAGAAAGAGGATGCTAAAGAGTAACTGATGAAGGATAACTTCATACAGTCCTGATCAATCAAGTTGAAGGAGAGCTAAAGAATTTTGCAGACACCGACGAATAGTGAAGCACAACATCACATAGCAGAAAGTGTAGAGAACAAAGAATTGAATTGATACATTGATCAAAGAGGTAATGTAGTTAAATAGATCTAAAAATATTCAATTCAAGTTGCATTAGAAATAGGTCATTGTGTTTCAGTTTAACCATTGAAGCATCAAGTCTCTTAATGGAGCAGGACTTAACAGTCTTCTATATATTGAGGTACATCCCAAGGAGTACCAAAAAGGTTGATTCATGAAAGTAGCATTGGACTTGCTAGGTACCTATTGACAGTCTAAGAAGAAGGCTTATTCAAGGATGGTAGCAAGATTTGCCTAAAGCCTATTGACAGTCTAAGAAGGAGGCTGATTCAAGGATGGTAGCAAATAGATGCCCACTACTAAGTGACAACCTCTATGTATAAAATCCTCTAACAAGGTCACACCTAACAGTGTGTTTGTAACCTTTAACAGGGCTCACTTCAGAAGAGTAAAAATTTGCGGTACCGGTCCCAGTGGTTTTTTCCCTTAACAAGGTTTCCACTTTAAAATCCATGTGTTATGTGTGTATGGTTTATTACTTTACTGTTTTACATTTCACATATGCGTTTCTGGATTGATCAGTATACTCTGCATATTTACTGAGTGTCGGTAAATAGTTTTTACTGCTTATCGCTAATCAAGGAGAATAAGGTAAAAAAAGGAAAACCGATAGACAGTTAAATCATTATTAGTATTTCATGGCATGCATCTTATAGGGACTTAATAATCTGAGATTTATTGATTGGTGGTTAAGTTTAAGGATAAGTTTTTGAAGCCACTGATTCATCCCCCCCCCCTCTCAGTTATTACTAACACTTAATTCTTTTTAAATAAATAAAATTATAGGGCCAACCTATTTCACTTGGGGAAAAACAATTAAATAGTTATTATCATAAACAAGGTTGAATCTCTTTAAATTAAACTTGTAATATTTTTGCAGTCCGTGAATGATTTCAAGAAAATATTTTTAGATGTAAAAATTTATAGATATTTGAATCCATAAATATTTTATTGCAATCATTCATGGACAGTGCAAATCTAGTAATTTTAATTTAAAGAGATTCAACCAATAACTTTTATTTTTGCTTCTCTGAGTGAGATAGGTCGACTGCATAATTTATTTATTTAAAGGTATTTTGGACTTAAATATTGGATTCCACAAAGGTATAGGTTGTTCATCAACAAATATATCTTGGATTTGAATATAAAGAAGGGTCAATAGACATAAATTTAATATGTTTTTATCAATTTCATTTATACCTTTGTGAGGATAATTTTTATCTTTGGGCTATTGTCCTATGATTTTTGCCTTCAATTTTCCATCCTTTGACATAAATGACAATATTATAATAATATTGGACAACAATTTATTCTTGATGTCAATGATAAGCTTGTCCATGCTCCTTTGACATTAATAACAATATTTTCAACACAATCCACATCGAGTTTCTATGAACCTAAACATTACGCTCACACCTTTTTGTGAAGAGATATTTGAGAAGCTTTTACTTGACTAGGACTATTGGTATATGTGAGTGAGATTTGATCACCATTTAAATTCCATAATACACCAAATACTTACTGTTGAATGATGATTCTAACTCTTATACTATTTCATAAATATGAGTCCAGTGACATAGATGATCTAATAAATTCTTATGGCTTCCTTTGGTTACAAGGAGCACTTATCATTATAAGCATGGGTTTAAATAATGTAGTACATAAATAGGTATATTTTGATATAGAATCCATGAAAAGTAGACAAAGGGAACAAATGGTGCACCCCATGTCTTTGATGACCCCTTCTTGTTCGATGTGTAATTATCCTTCCATAAAAATCCTTTGGCAAATTATATAGAGCTAGAAAATTGGGTTCAATGACAAAAATAGTAGTGCAAAAAAATGCTTGTAGAGAATGAGACAATATTTAGTATGTAATAAAAATATCCTTAGGATTTTGTAGACGCCATCTACTTTTTTTTGTAAATGATAGTAGCCACACATGTAATGCCTCGCCAAGGAACTCTCGAAACTAAGGGTAAAACAAGCACACTTTTTTTTTTTGAAACAATAGCAAGGACACGTGAATAACATAAGATAAAATTATAACCACATAAGCATAAACACAATAATAATTCTATGATTGTGTACAAGAAAAAGTTTTGACACGCTTCCAAGGGTTCCTAGACACCCTAATATGCAACCAATATGGTATATCCACATTCCCAAATTGCCTCATGAGTTCGGACTAGGTCCAATGAACTTCCTACTAAATCGAGCCAGTCCAAGACACATACTTGCCCATAGAGGAGACTAGGCCAATCCTCCAAACCCATCTATCTACATGATTCATTTTAAGCACCAATTGAAAATTTCCTACTATGATTATGCATACAAGTTTGTTAAACAATTATCCAAGGTAATAACCCAATATAGAAAATATCGTTAAGCCATTACAAGAAAGAATTCTAAAGAAACCAAGCTCATAAAAAATATTGTATGAAGGTGCATGGATAGGTACAAATGAAAATCAACCCATGAGACATTCTATACACACAAATGTTGATTTGCAAATATAATCTGCACATTGTGGCCTTTCTACGTTTAGAGGGACGAAGACACTGCTTTGAAGATGAAGAAATAAAATAAAAAAAAGTGTTGGTCTACATATGCAAACACTGGTCAATAGTAATTTCCTATTTGGGACAAAATAGTCTTATACAAGTGGGATGGAGGTGTCACTCTACAAGAAAAGACATTCATCAACATAGATGTTGAAATGTAGAGACAGACACTGACCCAAAATCTTTAAAGTCCACACACTTTGAAAATTTAATGACAACTTGGCCTACTACAATGCAAGGATAAAATACACATCTTCCCTCATTAGAGGTACATAATTATATTATTATTGAGGCCAAATCACATGAGTGAAAGAAATAAAAATTACAATTACAAGATAATATAGAATATTCAATAAAATATATAATAAGAGTGCAAATATGATACTAAAATTGGAAGAGAGAGATACAAAAGTGCTACAGAACCTGAACCAAGGGCTCTAAAGTGGTCCATCACTTGTACACTAGTCTCCAATAGTGGGTGGTCATGCCACATAACCATGTAGTATCCTCAAGCCCACCCCACCATGCTAGTGGAGATAGTCACGTGACCAAAACAAGAACACAAGGCATACAAGGAGGTTTGTGCATACACTCACACCAATAAATGCATATAGAATGTAGACAATCAAGGGCTTGTGTAAGAGAGAACATGGAGAAACAACCAAAATGTAGAAGCATAAACCATAGTACTATATTTAACATGCTCAATAAACCAATATCCAAAAGGTGTTATTTAGACTACTAGGACTTAGATGTTAGAGTACAAGCACAATGAATGTCATTGGGCATGCCAACATGTACCACACTATTCCCTGACATTGATCACCCTCTCATATAGATGAAAGTATCGGTCATACAAGGATAACCTCCACATGTACTTACATGTGCACCCATGGCCTTATGATAGTTTTGATGGTGTGCTTGGGGACTTTTCTTATCTTGATTAGTGTTTAACCCAATGGTTCATTATATTTTCACTTGTTATAACTCCTCAAACATGATTACCATATAGCCTCTTACAAGCCAGGGAAATGAAGCCACTCACATACCTACTTGTAACATCATAAATTGTAATCACCTTATAGGTGTATACAATTTCATGATTGTTTAGTACCCACCTTAGTGTGTTTTCATTTTAGCATGCATAATAGGACTTCATGTTGCACTTAATGAACACCTAAATTCAAATATAAGTCTTGTGTTAATTCAATTTCATAAAAATTGATATGACCCCTTATTTATGAGTGCCCTCCTTTATTATCCCACCAATTTAATTATTTATTTGATCACATAGGCCCAATGTTACCACTTGTTTCCTTTATATTTTGTCCTGACCATGTAATTAATTGTGCTTTGAAATCCAGAATCCCCTCATTATGAGGGACCTATGATTCTAATTTCAAGTATGATTGGTGGGAGGACACCCATGGTATCCTCTTCCTTGATGTATGGATTGCAATTGAAATTTGGGGTTGCTTTCTTAATGTTAGTGGGGTTTCAAATTCTAGTCAAATTCCTTCAGATTTTTGAGCACGATTTAGTATAAAAGAAAGCATCTTACTTCTTTTTTTCAAGATGAAAGCAATTGGAAGGTTGGCTCCACAATTTGAAGACATCCCATGAAGTAAAGATTTGCAAATCAAGGCAAAAATCAACAAGTATCAAGGTTATTTATCCATAACAAGGATTCAATCACCTCAACATCAACATGAAGCTTTCAAAGGATTATGAAGATGATCATGAGATCACCTACTAATGATTAGACTGTACTCTATCTCTTTGGATTAGATATGGTTTTTTGTTATCCTCAAATCTATACATTTGAGATTCATATCTAGACTTATTGACATTCTTTCAATCACATTTGATTGCATATTCATATAGGGTTATACTTTATAATACTAGGGTAGATCTCTAAATCACATTTATCCATATTAGCTCATAACAATGTGGACATACTCTAGATTCATGAGCATACACACATATCTTCATTATATTGACTATCCATAGAGGTGGAAATCACCAAAATAGGGGGTTGACCAAGGCAAACCCCTATATAGCCACCCACAGACACATTTTCAGATTTGTAGGTACAGACAAAATAAAAAATATATATCAGTGCAAAGGAATGACTCTCAACTCTAAGATATTCTCAAATCTACCCTTTTCAGTCCTCATTACAAGGAATAGAATGCCTTGGGCGACTTCTTACCCCCAAAATTAGCGAAAAATTAGACTAGATACAAGTGTCTGTAGTGGGAGTTTAAATATGGAGGCATACTTATTTGCATACTTTTGAAAGCAAGACAAACGTGCATCAAGAACATTTAATTGGTGTCATAACCAAGATCATGGATCCCTAGATGATCCCAAATATATTTCATAACATAAAATAATGATTGATCTCACAAAACAAAAAATCACAAGGGATTGATTTCCAAGCAACAAATGACAATTATGCATAAGCACACTCAATTGGTCACAAACCTGAGAGTTTAGATCCCAATGATCTTCAATCAAAAATCCCAAAACTAAATCCAACATTCTACATTAAACAAACTCATATCAAATATCAATTTCCAATTTTCCAAAAATGCCTTTCAAGTCTAAAAAATAGTTTTGGAGGCCATTGCCATTGAGGGATCTCTAAAAATGCCTAAAATTCAAACTTGGAATCTCATGATTCTGGGAAAATCCATTAGTTCCTACGTGAAAAAAATACAAAAATATGATAAAATTATCATTCCATCCGCACATAGAAAAATGGGCAACATAACAACATATAAATAACATTTCAAAAAACTCAGCCACATATACCCAAACGTACATCAAACTAAATTGAACAAGAGGGGAATAACAATTATTTCATCCCACAAAGAAAGCACAATAAACTATAAATGCTCAAATTGAAGAACAAAGGAGAAACAAATTTTGCTACCTTGGATTGGAAAGAAACCCCAAAATGGAGGGTAAAATATGCACACTTTGCGAGAGATGAAGAAATTACCAACAACTCAAAGAAATCCCAATACAAACCCTATGTGCTGACACCCACAAAATTTCAACAACACAATCATCCCCAACAAGCAAAAATTCAAATTCCTCCAATGAGGGTTGGAGAAAAAAATTCAATTCCACGAAAGGCAAGTGTGAATAGTGAATTCAATTTTCAAATAAAAAAAACTTTTTCACAATGGTCATAAGACTAAAATTTAAATCTCTTTAAATCAAATAAATCATAAAGCCAATTAAAAACTTCCCAACAACTCCCAACAATAATTTTTTAAATTCCAATTAAATGGAATACTTATACGACATATTTGTCGACAACATAAATTTATCATTTATTTAATTAAAACAACATTATAATTTAAATAACTCAACCACAATCAATTGTAGATAGCCTGAAAATGCACACACATTTTACTAGTCTTTCACAAAATATGCAAAGGAAATTCAAACGTTACCAACATGACAATTGAAGGTATAATAATACAAATAAAGATACATTGTCCCAACCAGGAACAATACTGGCTAAATATCATGAATGACCAATGTGATTATCTCCTATAACCACTATTAGAAATAGGGACACGCTCAGAATTGTGAAGAGTCAATATTTGGTACCTGCCATCACTACAATATATGCACATCAAGTATAGCTGCTCATACAAATAAATAGCCGAAGCACATGTACAATAATCTAAAAACTGAAACTAATGAAGACACGCTTAAATGTCATAATCATTCTTTTGTATTCTAATTTTACAAAATCATCCCTTTTCATATTTAATCATTATTAGTTCCTGCCACAAGCAGGAATACTTATGTATTCGTTTAGAATCAATTAAATGTCAAAGCAACAACCAATCACCATCTAGAATTAAAATATTTGCTAACTTTTTCAAAGTTTATATTTTTTTCAAATTTATTTTAAAATACAAAAATCATTTTATCTATAATTCTATTGGATAACAGTACTCTACAGTCTTATAAGGATGACATCATCCTTTGAAATGTCAAAGCATCAACCAATGAGAAACAATAATTAAAATAGATTGACCAACTTTTCTTATGTTTGTATTTTTTTTCATTTTCATACAATAGTCATTTCACTATTCCATAATATGACTCCTTTTGTCCTATTGCTTTTGACAATACGTGGGGGATAAAACCACTTGTTTTTTATAATAATAATTTAATAAATACATACAATTATATCTTTTTGTCCTATTTCTTTTGACAATGTGTGGGTGATAAAACCACTTGATTTTTTATAATAATAATTTAACAAATACGTACAATTATAAATAATGTATATATTAAATATAATTGCATAATTAATACTTATTATTAAAAATATACAATTATTAATAATAAATAATAGAATCATTTGTATGAACAATAATAGGTGCTATGAATAATTAATAGTATAAGAAGTTATTGTTACATGTCTATTATCATTATTATAATATAGATCAATTATTACATGTATAATTTGTTGGAAATATATTGCAGGCTAGGTGACTGAGAGGGGGGGGGTGAATCAGGAACCAATGCAACTTGTTCTCTTTTATCCTTTATTAGATTGTCTAATCTAATTGCATGCATGAAACAGAAAAGTAATAACCATTCATAACACTTGACACAATATTTAGTTACCTAGAAACCTTCCAAATAGAAAGTAAAACTGGGGTGCGGACGGTACCCACAATCTTTAATATTGCAGTAATAAATTTGGTCAGTTAAGGCTTACAATTGACCACTTCTTATGGCCTGGCCTATTAGGAGCAATAAGGACTGTTAGGTCCACCTTGTGAAAGGATTTATTCAATACAATAAAGTATGTACACTGTTAGGAGATTCGATAAGGACTGTTAAGTCCACCCTGTTAAAGGATTTTGCTGATACACCTGTTAGGATGAACCAGTGAATGATCTGCTATGCAACTCTGATTTTCTGAATAAAATCCTTTGTAATAATACTAATCACTTGAATGTGATAGATAAGTCTCTGTTGTTCCTCTGTAGCCTTCTAATCAATCTGCTACTTCATATTCGCATTCATATATCTATTACAATTACACTCTTGCATTATTGTCTATTTGGATAAACAAAGTACCTTATATATATATATATATA
>MU224432.1:4097037-4126440 GCA_018584345.1 Thuja plicata | reverse complement strand
TCTGCGAATATAGAAGCACATGTATGATCAGAAGCGCAATTAAAAAAAATAAAAAATAAAAAAAAATAAAAAAATGGACAAAATAAATCACAATATAAATTAAACATTATTCAATAATAATAAAAAAATAAAAATAAAAAAATGGACAAAATCAATCACAATATAAATTAAACATTATTCAATAATAATAAAAAATTATAAAGTCTTTGTCGAATTCCAATTCCAATTCGAAATGTAGAACCAAACGCGGAAGTTGGAATTTGTTAATTCCAATTCCAATTTCGAAATTGGCAACCAAACACAGAAGATGGATTGACTAATCCATCTTCCAGGTCAACCAAACGGTCCAAATTATAACCCGAAGATGCAAAACCAGGATTTCAAAACCTGGTTTTGTGATAATAAGGTTTTGACTCAATTCCAACTCCGCGACACAAACGGGGCCTAAAGGAGATATGACTAGTATTGGCTTCAATGAAGCTGAATGCTTCAAGAATCAGGAAGAGAAAAAAGATGCGAAGATTGATGCAAAAAAACCTACTCTTGAAGAACCTAGAGAATAGATCAAACCTTTCAGAGGTAGATGTTTTGGTTGTAACAAGTTTGGACACATGAAAAGAGATTATAGAGGTAATGCCCCTTTTAAAACCTTTTCTGATTATTGTTTTAAAGGTGTAATGCATATGGGCACAAGAAAGTAGAATGCAGGAAACTCAATCAATCTGGATATAGACAAGACAATAGAGGAGAACATATAGTGAAACCTACATGTTTAAAATGCAATAACATTGGACACATTGTGAAGTTTTGTAAGTTGTAATTAAATCAGGACATAAGACCTCCTATATGTTACAAATGCAACAATCTAGGCCATATAGCAAAGTTTTGCAGGTATAATGGAGTGAATAACAGAAGAGCACCACCTCCTAGGAATACACAAAAGAATGACAATGATACTGGTAAGAGTATTGCAGAACCAAAGAGTGATTTTGACAATTGTTTCAAGAAAGTTGAGGATAACAACAGTGGGAAGATATGGCAAATAAAATAGACAAGTGAGATAGTAGTTCAAGGAGAGACAGTAGATGCTACTGGATCTTTAGCTGACGTTAACAAAGTGGAATCAACCTAATTGGTCGATCATGGCCTTAGGGGGAGCATTGGATAAAGATATCATAATATATCCTACCCCTAATTTTGAGGAGTGAGCTCTAGTGAGCTTAGGTGTGATATTGGTTGACATCATGGAACTTATATTTAAGAGCACAACATTGGACAATGAATAGATTGTGATCGTGAGATTTATGACTGACTGGACAACATTGGGTAATGCGAGCTTTTAATAAATTAACATTGTATAAAGCACCTAATGGTTATCTATTTCCTTACCATTTGAAGAGCAGTGACCTAAGGAAATTAGAGAGCAGAGACATTCAGACTATCCAATGACTACTTGGCGTGATCGATTGAAGCATATACTCAAAATTTAGCGTGTAAAAGGTATTTACATCATTCACATCTACAGAAACTATGGATGCACCTATGATATATGATGTTGTGGACAGACCTAGGTATAAATTTAAGAAACATCCTTTTAAGTCGTGTGAGGATGATCCTAAAGGAGCATTTTCCCAGATGCACCGTATGACATTTTGCATGTTGAAGACATTAGGGCATATATTCACTGCAAGTATGACATACTGGATATTGATGACATTTCTACTGAAATGGAGTACATGATTGATAATGGCATAATGAGAGATGAGTTCAAACATGTTGCTGAGTTAAAAATTATGAAAATTTTGGACTTATGCAGATTCATCAAAGAAGAATGGTTTAAGATATTGCTGACTAGAGTTCATGATCAGTTTATTTGGATAGGTGATCAACCTATGAAGATTTGCAGTCAATTGATACATGAGATTACTACATAGAACAATATTGGAATCATCCCTGTGTCAAAGAAACATGTTAAGAAGCAAGTTGAAACCCTAACACACTCAAAATAGGATAGGCGAGCTATGACAGTGAATGACATCTATCTACATGATGTGAGGCTAATTTTGATGATACTTGGTTACAAATTCTACTATAGTAGTAGACCTAATTCAGTATCAGCTAGAGTTATTATGATGGCCTACAGAATGGTGAAAAAGAATACAAAGTATAACCTATGTGAAGTATTGGCACAAAACAATTTTTGGAGAATGTGAAGTTGATAAAGAAAGACAAATCTGGAAAACCTTCGGATATGGTTCACTAATAGTGCACATGTACATTCATATTGAGCATAAATTTCCAGGAATGCACCCTAGTGGTTTGAGAAAAGGGATACCTACTGGTATTCAGATTTCAAAGAGTTACAGAAGGCAGAGCATCACATGGGTTGATGGAGAACTATTTGGTATGATTAAAATTCTTCAGAGGCAAATGAAAGAAAGATACAAGATTCTTGATGACTTATTTGAAAAATATAAGGATGTACAATATGTTTTATGGTTAAGACAGACTATGTATGTTTTGAGGCAGTTGTTCCAAGGAATAAATGGTGTTATCCTATGGGATATGAAGTGAGTTTAGAATTCCTAACTATGCAGCTCAAACATGTTATGGCATCTAAGGTAGATACATCTGAGGAAAGATGGGGTACTTATGAAGAAAAATTAGCTAAAGTGAGAGAAGAACAGATTAGAGGCTTAAGGAAAAGGAAAGTGGAAAACATTATTCACGAATGTGGAGTTAAGGAAGGATTGACTGAGGAAGAGTTGAGGAAGTGAAGAGGAAGTTAGCAGAGCGATCTTTTGGATTGGCAAGTACTTCAACACTTCCACCTCCTGAAGTTGTGATGACAGCTACTGCACCTACTACTGTTATTGATGAAGCCACCCCTTATCATCTTTGAAGACCTCGCAAGCAGTAAAGTTGGTTCCTAGAGTGAACACCAGATCCTCCAAACATAATTCACCACCTAAAGAACTAATGACTGAGAAAGAAGAGAAGAAAGCTGAAAGTGATAGCCAAGTATGGAAACCTGACTTGAAAATGATTGAGAAGAGAGATATTGGGCAAGGAAATCTAGTTACAATAAACAAGTACTATGACAAGTATGAGGAATCTGATAACCTTAAGATTGAAGATATTGTGGTAAATCATTTACTTGTTTTCAAGAAAAATCTGTTAGAGATAGAGGTCAGTGTACCTACAGATTTATATGGGAGATTGGAAATAAGAAAAAAATTAGCACATATTAAAGATGAGACCATCAGAAATCAAGCATTTGATAACATGTTACCTGTGATTTATATGCAAGAGAGAGATAGAATATTCAATGAACTAAAACTATTATTGAGGACTAAGGCAAGGTTAGTGAAAATCATGGCAAGAAAGTATGAAGACATTACTGAAGAGACTCAGAGAGCACTGGATCAGATACTTATGTCAACTATTCCGGAGAAGGCTTCACCTCCTAAGACTATAATGCCCACACCCTTGGGAATGGGAGAGAGTTCCAAATCGACTGAGGCAAGTGTTGTGAAAAGCGAAGATGATATGTAACCAGATTTCTATGTTTTTGGTGTGCCTATGGCACTTGACACTTCTCATGATGAGAAGGACCCATTTGAAGGAAACATTGACAGTACAATGGCTAAGGATGAAAGATAGAAAGAGGAAGAACAGAAAGAGGAAGATTAGAGAGAAGAAGAACAAAAAGAAATGGAGCAGAAAGATGAAGAAGCAAAAGTTGAAGACAAAACCCAAGTTGATGTCATCTTCTATCTTATTGTTGGCAAGTAAAGAAAAATCTATAGATGTTGATGATGATCGCATGGATGAGGATGAGTTGGTGAGTTTAGCTTTCAACGCACTCACTAAAGAAAAGGAAAGATCTGAGTATAAAATTGTCAAGAAGACTAAGGTAATGTCTAGAAAAATTGATATTGTGAATAAATTGCTTCCAGTACCTATTTTTTTCTAGAACAGAGATGATATAGAGAACTTGAAGATGACACTTGATGAGTTTTATGGTCACTATGAGACCCTAGAGAAGATAACAATAGAAAAGGCAGAGAAGAGCTACTTGGAGAAGAAACTGATGGAAGTTTGCTAGTCTATTTCATGGGAAGTGGACATTCTGAAATCTATGTCTGAAAAATCAAAGAGTTGTGTTGCACATGTCAGGAAACTATTTAGTTATTTCATGAACCCAATCAGACCTGTTCAGAACATTGAAGACATTATTGCTAAGGACAGGGAAACCTTGAACAATATGATGGACAATTGTGAGACCTCCTCACAATCTGTGATGGAAATGGACAACGAAGTAACAAGGATCTTGGCTAAGCTGAATGTGTTGGATATAGAGAAAGGGAGAGTCATGACAAGGTTTGGTTTGCTGAAGAGTTTAATCACTCCTAAGCTATCAATTCTTGAAACTCACTTATCTGAAATGGAGAAGACTGTAGAATCTTTGACAAACTCAATGCCCACAGAGTTGAAAGTAGTAGAGATAGAATCATATGCACTGAATGGACTAATTCATGTTAGTCATCTATTGGTTAAGTCATGGAGTGCAGAAGTGAAGATCTTGGAAGATTCTTTTCAAGATATTCTGAAAATGGTGAGCAAGCACTAAGTTGTATTTTTTTTTATACACCTTTGTCATTGTTGTCAAAGGGGGAGAAGAGAGAAGAAAAAATGAGAGAATAAATAAATGGGGAGAAGAGAGAAAATGAGAAGAGAGAAGAAAATGAATAAGGGATGAAGAAGAGACAAATTTTGTCTTGTTGGAACACTTAGTCATTTTTTTTTGTTAAGTGTTGTCATCAATGCCAAAGGGAGAGATTGTTGGCAAGTGATCAATTTTGTATGTATTACATCACTTTTTGGTTGTCATTTATGGCAACACATCTGGCATATTGATCGATTAATTTGAAGTTAAGTTTTAATAATTCAATTCTGGAATCAACTAAGTACAAAAGCAAAAATACATAGGTATTTTGGGTATCGAAGATTGAGATTGATGAGTTATGGAGAGCAAGCTTAGAGGAAGATATTATGGAGTATGTACAACCTACATCTAAGATCAATTTGATTTTGGTGACGTTTACAAAAAGTTACAGAGAATTGAAGACAAGTGACAACAATAGAACAAAGATACAAAGCATTTGAACTAAAGCGATGATTTGGGGAGTATGACATGGACTCCTGACAAGCTAAGTTAGATTATGGTTGTGGATAATCTATATTTTGATTATGTAAGAGTGCCGACTATGTATTTGATATTTGCATTATTAATTATATTTTGTATTGAGAGCTGACTATGTAATATTTGGTTAAGAGAGCTGACTTGGTAAAGATAAAGATATATATATGAAGATCTTTTTGTAGAGCGAATATATGAATTGATGTACTGGCTGAAATAAGATATATGTGCGAATGACATAGCAAAGGATGACAAAGATCATTACAAAACTATGACTAGAACTATCTAAGCATTAAAAATGCTTGTTTTGTTCACGACTGAGAACATTTTGTAACAAAAGTATTATTGTAAGAGTTGTAAGCTCAGTTGGCTCCTAACAGGGTGTTGTATACCTTTAACATGGTTGTATTCCTCTAACAAGGAATTGTACTATGTAATATTCAACTCATAATAGGGCTAGGTCTCCTAACAGGGACATTATACTTTAGTGCATGCTTGTGGGTACCATCCCCACCATGGTTTTCCTTTGGCCAGGGTTTCCTCGACAACAAATAATGGTGTTATGAGTACTGCGGTATTTGCTTATGTTCTTTTGATTTCAGCATGCTTATAGTTTATGTGGAATTAGTTCAAAGTTTATTTTAAATGTTGTAATACTGATTCAACCCCCTCTCAGTATTACTTAATCCTAACATATTACACATGTAACCAAAATCAAACACCAACATTGATGATAAATTTATGTTTGATGAGCTAAAAGAGAGAAAACACTTTGATGTAGATGAGTGACAACTTCTGTCCTCCCTCCACTAAGGGAATGTTGATGTTATTGATGAAGTAGACATGCTTGGACTTTGGTTCATTGAAGCAATCCAAATTGGGTTGTTGCAAAAATGACCCTATCCTTAGTGGACAATGTTATCATACTCATTGACCATGTCTATAAAACACACTAATTCAAAGAAATTAAAAGCCACTCAAGTATTGCAAAGAGAAAAATTTCTTTAGAACAATAAAATGCTTTGAACATTATTGCAAACCATTCTTCTTAGTTAAGAGCCAAGTCTCTAATGATTATACAAGGAACTACCGAAAGATGAGAATCATACACGATTAATAACATTTAGATTCCACTCTCTGAAAATCTGTCCCATGCACAAAAGCCATTGTTTTTGCTCACCTCAATAGGCGTGGCTACTTCTAATATACTATATCAACCACTCATTGAGAACTTTGCATACCAATAAAAGACACAAACCCTCTTCAAGGTCAAGCTCTATCATCTTTCCAAGAGAGCGTATATTTCATTTAATATATTCTAAATGATGAAACGAGCTTCATTGGACCAAGATTGTTAGAATACATTGCTTGTAGATAATGTGAAACATTCCATGCCATAATCAAAGACAATTGATGCACACTCTACTATACTTATTAGCGATACAAGACATTAACCTAAACTAAAAATTAAAGATAGAAAATCCGACAACATAAATAGTTAATTTTTTAAAGTAAATTGTAATGATTACATAATTTAACACATTGAATAACTTTTAATTAAAAATAAGACAAAAACATATAACGTATAAAAACTTATAAAACTAATTGATACATTGATAATGTTATTACACTAAGAAAGTATACAATGACGCTAGCATTCCTATACAAAAATGATAATTTAGTACCATTTTCTTCCTTATCTAATACAAAAATAACTTCTATTTTTATATTTTTTAATATATACTAAAGTTTTTTAAATTTGATATCTCTTAACATCTTCTACATAAATTCTATTTATAAAATATAAATATACTATTTATCATTCTACTATTACACGTCAATAACCTAATTAATCTTGTACTAAAAATAATATTTACCCAAATACTTATCTTTTAAAGACTAATTTAATAAATTTGTCACAGAATTGTCGACTGATCACAAAATTATCAGTCTGCCGATTGAACCTCGGAGTCCAATTGCTAGTTATATAGGCAGTGCAATGAATTATACGGATAAGAGCAATGCAGAGCTCAGCAACATGGATAAGAGCAAGGGTGGAGTAGCTTAACTGCTTAAGCTAGCAGGACATCGAAGTTGCAGTAGTGAAGATTGTGTAATGGTGGTGCAAGAAGAGAAACCAGGTTAAAGCCAAGGTAAGAATGGCAGTTCATCTTTTAGACATCGCCCTGTTTCCAAAACTGTTGAGCGCACCACCGACTAAATGGGCCACAACAAAAACTAAAATAAGCTGCAAATTTCCAAACATAAATTCAAATTGTCCATGGAAATCTTCGCACATTTCTTCACATCATTTGAGGAATTATAAATATATGATTTGCCGCGCTGCTAAAGATGTTAAAGCACGAAAACCCACTTCAGAAAAGATATCTTTCAGTGAGGCTGCCGTGGAGGGCATTGTGGGTTTTAGCCAGGGGCGAGACGAAGATGCCGACCGCTTGGTATGTCCCGGCTGCGGCATTTTCATGCAGGACGAGGATCCTCAAGCTCCTGGTTTCTTTCTACGCCCTCTCCAGAAAGATGTCCTCGAAACCTTAAAAGCGGAAGAGGATGATGGAGATTTCTTTCAAGAGGAATGGGATAATGAGGATGAGCAGCTGGATTCGGACAAGGAACATTCAAATGAAATTGTGGCCGAAGAATATTTAGATGAATTCACCAACGGCGACGGAGAAAAATGGAGGACGGAACCTAAAAGTAAGGGTTTTAGAGAAGAAATTCTGGAAGGTAAGGCTTCGTGGAAAGACAGAATGGAGATTCTAAAAGCCGAGCTGGAAGATGAATACGAGGAAGTTCTCGGAGAAGACGACGACGACGGTGAGATGATTGATGAAGAAGACGAAGACAAGGAAGAGGGAAATATGGAGGAAGTCGATATCGACGGGGTCTGGTCGGATATGACTACTGTGGTGGATGACGAAGAGGAATGGAAAAGGAAACTCCAACTCGAAGCTTTTGCATCAGCTGGGCCGGGTTACGGCAACATCACAGACGAAACTATAAAAGAAAGGGCTTTAAAAAGTGAAAGGAAGAAGAAAGCTAAAGCTGAGCAGGAAAAACGTGAAGAAGAAGAAATGGTAGTGGTCTGCGCACGGTGCCACTCTCTCAGAAATTACGGAAATGTGAAGGACCAGAAGGCTGAGAACTTGCTGCCTGAATTTGACTTTGAATCCGCTATGGGCAGTCGACTGATGAAATCTAGAAACGTTGTGCGGACTGTTGTGGTCATGGTTGTTGATACTGTTGATTTTGATGGTTCATTCCCTCGACGAGCTGCCAAGATGTTAAATGCTGCCTTGGACAAGTCGAGAGGGCTGCGACTGGTTTTGGTGGCGACAAAGGCAGACTTGCTGCCTGGGCAGATTTCACCTGCCCGATTGGACAGGTCCAGGCTAACTTATTTCATTTTTGTAGCAGTTATATTGCTCAATCATTAACTTTTCTCAAAATTACTTGTCAAGTTTTTATATCCAATGGACATGAAATTCCCTAGATAAGCGGTCAATAGTAATTTTCGCTATTCTACGCAAATTCATTTCTTTCATTTTCACTTACTTTTAATTTGAAAGATTGATCAATCATTCTATAGTTGTAAAAGAATCCTCTTTCCTTAAATTTCTTCCTGGACAGGTGGGTTCGGCTCCGGGCACGGGCTGCAGGGGCACCAAAGTTGAGTGGGGTTTTTCTGGTAAGCGCACATAGTGATTTGGGTGTACGAAATTTGATTGCACATATTAAGGAATTAGCTGGACCAAGAGGGAATGTGTGGGTTATTGGAGCTCAGAATGCAGGGAAATCCACTCTGATCAATTTGATCGGGAAGAAGGAACGAGGTAAGGTCACCCATCTGACAGAGGCGGCAGTGCCGGGCACTACATTGGGGATTATAAGAATTGGGGGCGTTTTGCCTGCCAAAGCGAAGCTCTATGACACTCCTGGACTGCTGCATTCTTATCAGATGACAATGCGTTTGAACAGAGAGGAGCAGAAAATGATAGAAATTCGCAAGCAGTTGAAGCCTAGGACTTACAGAGTGAAAGTAACTTTCTCTCATTTGTTTTTTCTTTCTAAGATTTATGATGTTCTGTCAGATAAAATTCATGCTCTTTTATCTACTATAGATGATAATAGTAGCGCATATGAAGGGCAAATTGCCTTAATTTTTATATGTCAATTATTTTCTTTGAGAATTTTCAAGTTTGAAAAGATTATTTTATAAGTTTTATATCAAACAAGAAAAATTCTAAAATTTCCATACACTACACCCTGAATCCTGCATCGGTCAACATGAATACTGAAGATGAACGCTACAGAGATTTCAAATCTTTAACAAATATTCTGCATCTTTTTTTTTATAACTTTAAAGTTGAGAATTCAATAATAAAGAGACATTTTGTTTTTGCCAAATAATATCCGACTTTCAACTTTGTTAGATGAATTAATACAAGTATTGTAAATTTTGATGATAAAGTGGTAAGTAGAATTAAAAAATGCATTATGAGGTCAAGTTAGCATGTGCCAATTTTTTCGTATTACAACAGCATACCATTTAAATTTGCAAGAAGCCCTTATTGAGAGGGATTGGTCATTGCATTGATTGTAGCAGATAAAGGGTTCAAGGCACACACCCTTACGAGTTGAGTAGATCATTGTTGGAAGATGCAATCAACATACAAATCTTTTGGTTGATGATCAAAAAGAAATTTGAAGATGTAGTGCTGTAAATTGTATCCCCTTACAATTTCACACTCAACTGGGCCCTTGCTTTAGTGTGCCTTCTCTTGGGTCATTTCAAGCCTATTTGGGCCTTATCACATCCTATTGTTGTTATATGTTAGTCTCGTGACTAGATCCTATGTCCTGGGACCTGATACTTTGCAACTACCTTTCTCTAGTCCCTTTATGAGTGGGCAAGAGCGCCTAGCACCCTAGTTCTAGTGTACTAAGGGGCCGAGCACCCTAGTCCTTCTAAAAGGGGTCCAAAATCAAACGTGTGCAAGTGTCAATTCCTGCCATTTGTGATTTGATTCCGATATTTTCATTTGATTGTTGGAAGTCAGCTTAAATTAGGAAATACCTTGAGAACCCTGTTTAAGGCAATCATTTATCATTTACAAACCCATGTAGCAATTTCATTCCAAGTTCTAATGATCAAGCATTCCTTTTCATTCAAGAGAAGATTTGAGTACAAGGAGCAACAAGCTACAACAACTTAGCTTCAAGTATGATTTTATGATGGATTTTGTTATGATTTATCATGTCATTCCATCAACACTTGGATCACTTGTCTAAAGAGCATTGTGTCACCACTATTGTCAACCCTAAGGTAGCATCTTGTCAATTCAACATTTCAATTATGATATAGCCTCCGACCAACTAGGGGTAAGCTCTTTTTTTACATCATCATTACTGTTGTGTAGGTGGGAACACTAACACAAGGTTGGACTTAGGCAAGCCCCTATACAACACAACCATTTTCCCCCTCTTTTATGTGTGTAGGTATAGATCCGACAGCCAAAAGTTGCAGATTTGCACACTTGTCTAACACTTTTAGGTTGCTATTTGGTGAGAAAGATCTATAGAGCTTCCTGATCCTAAATCTTAATACCTCTATTGACAAAGACACAGGACTAGGGCACTCATCTCCATAATCCAACATTTTTGGCTCTAGATTTCAACTATAGGTTCCTCTCTACATCTTGTTCGCAGATTTATACTTCTATGTTGGCTTCCAGTTTTGTATCTTTCTGTTTATGCTGCATATTGTCAATTTCCTATCATTTTACCTAGATGTTGCATTTTCATATCAAATCATATCATATCAAGCACAACCCTAAAAAATGGAACAATTAATTGAAGTGTTCAGGTTTCCTTTGGACCACAGTTGAACCTTGTTGCTTGTTCCCCAATGAAGGAATTAATGAATGTGGAAATAGTGAATGAGTAAGATCTTAGTTTGCATTCCTAGGCTAATGCCTCCTATTGCCAACATTACAAAAGAAAGAAGGGCTGCAACATTTTACTTGATGGGTGGATGGATAGTAGAGACCACACCTAATTAACTTTCTTATGGCTTTAGGTGGACAATTAGTGTTTTTGAGGCTAGTACCTTTAATGAAGCTGCTAAGACCTTGTGCAACTTGTGATATGAGGTGGTGACGGAGGCTTGAGTGCAAAATGTTGCCTAGGGGGTGATGGACAAGGCAATTACATGTGGCAACTAGTAGAATTTTCGATGCAAGGCACCCCATGCCATTTTGGAGTCCTTTTCTTGCCTATTGCTTTGATCCTAACCTTGAAGATATAGGGAAACTTTGATGGATGAAGAATGTGGTGGAAAAGGCAAGGAACAACAAAACACATTTATAAGTTTATAACCACCCATGGGTCTTGAATCTCACAAGAGATCACATGAATGGTAAGTAGCTCATGTAGTTGTGAGTCACATGGTTTATGACTTATTTCTTTACATTGTAAAGTATTGTAGCCACATTTCCATCTCTTGAATATGTGTTTGAGAATGTTAGGTGGATGGAGATTCCTTATTCTTGGAAGGCTGAAGGGAAGAGGGTCATGAAGACCATGTTTGAAGATTCTTTTGCCAAATACATAGAGGAGATTATCAAGGTAATTTTCTATTATAATTTGTTTTTTAATCATGTTATAATTTGTTGATTTTTAAATTAAGGATATTTTAATTTGTTGATTTTCAATTTTTAATTTTTTTTTGATTTAGTTAAATTTTTTGATTTCAAATTTCTTATGCCCTTGTTTTAGGTGTCAAAATTGTTGGTTAGGTTTCTACAATTGGTGGATGGGGATATATTCTTGCGGGTTATCTATACGAGGCCATGGATAGGGCTAAAGAAGCAATCAAACATTTGTACATGTCAAATAAGAACAAAATATGAAACCATTTGGCACATTATTGACCGGAGGTGGAACTGACTCCATCAATATATTCATGTTGTTGCTCACTATTGGGCTCAAACTTTTTCTTTTCTAATTCATGTCGAATAGATGCGAAGGTTGTGGATGGGCTCAACACATGCATAGTGAGGATTGGCCTTGATGAAAACATTAGAGACATCATGCACGGTGAGTTGCAAATTTATAAGGCCATAAAGAGAATGTTACTTTTTTAAAGTCTATCCATTTGTCAGCAATGGACTTTGCAACTAGGTTAAAAAACATATGTTTAGTAAGAATTAAGTTTAATGGTTAATTCATTTTTCTGTGGAGTTTTAAAGACATGGGGAACCATGAGACCCAAATTTGGTGACGGTGGTTGATGGTGCACACACATATTGTTGAGGGGTAATTAGGGACATTGTTAAGCCCTATCACAACAACCTTCTATGTATGGACATTTAAGCATTTCGATGTGCTTCCTGGTTTAATCCTATTATTATGATGTCCCATAAATAGAGAGTCCATTATGTGCAAGGTCATCTTAAAACAAAGGGATTTGAACCTTGCTTGCTCATTTTCAGTTGGCTTATAAGGATGGGCTGGACCATATGTACTTTTTGTTGCAGAAGCATGTGTCGTGAATCCTGTTGGTTACCAAAACTGTAGGTTGAAAATCCTATGAGCTTGCCTACTCAATGCTGGGATTATTCAACTGTCTTGGCCAATGAACGGGAGTGATCGATTATGATCCTCCTCCCCTGCACTTTGGGCTCTACAGAACCAAGGTGGGTAAACCTATAACTTAACCAGACTTCCTGGCTTAAGGCTTTTTATAACAAATAACAATGTGTGAAACTGAATGATCTCTTCAAGATGACAAATTATTTCCTTGAAGTAGATCCAATGAACTTTACAACTATAGAATAACTGAATGCTTCAAAATGAAAACTTGTAAGAATGCTTTGATAAACTTGCTATTTGAAATAGTGCTTGAAATGAAATGAATGATGGATAGAATACCACGATACTTTGAACAATGAATCAAATGACTATAATCCAATAATTGATAAGACCAGTGCCTATTTCAACTTGGGCAATAGAGTCAATCCAATTTCAATCCTATGTACAACTTGCAAGACAGTATATACTCCAATACCATCAACTATTCAAATGCTATAGATGCAGAGAAATTAAGCCTATTTATATCCTTGCTAGTTCAAATGAATTTAACTCCCCTGGTTAGGAGACCAATTGAACAAGAAGCTGGAAACACAATCTTTTCACAGACTCCTTGATAATCAAACAAGGATATGAGACAATAAAATCTCTACACAAGCATTGCAAGAATAGCAATTGAACTTCCTTCAATAATTGCAAGGGACTAATTGAAATGAATTAGACTTTCTTACCACAAGTTAGACAGAAAAACACTTATCTTTTATTGATTCTGAAAGAATAGTACATTTGAGTTCATGTTGTAGTTGTGATCTAACTCTAAAAATTAAACTATCAATGTACATTATACAATGTGATTCCTTTTTTATGATTACATTTTACACCACATATATATGTAGTTGAATAGTTTTCATACCACTTTAGGGTGAAAAGACATCATTCTTCATTAAAATTTAGAAAACTCTTTTGAGAAAAAACTAATAAACTAATTAGTTGATAACTAATTATCTTTCGGATTTGGCTTAGTTAGCAATCCAAAACAGATTGTATGAGCATAAGATTTTGACTGAAGATAGGAAATTTGATTTTCCGAACTGGGTCTTTTTTAGATTGTTAAATGTTGATCATTTTCATCCTCTGGAGACATCATTTTTTGAAGCATGTCAAAATTACAGCATTTCTTAAGCATATTTTCTTAGGGATTTTCTTCTGATAGAATTCTTTCTGATTTGCAAACCCCAGAGAAATTGTATCAATCAATCTTGTGTTATTTGAATTCAATTATAATCTATCTCCATGATTCTCTTTGATCGACTTCGCTTTTGTCTCAGTAAATCTTCAGAGCTCGATTGCCACTTGTGTTGTTTTAATTCATGAAGTGGCTCTTTTAATTTCGAGCTCATTAGCATTTAATTTCCATTGTATTTCAACATGTGTGTTTTGTCAATTTGGCAAAATGACGACTAGCTCATTTTAATACCTCCTTTGCTAGTTTGCAAGTGTCCTTTATTATGTGCCTTCGCGCAAACGCAAAATTTTTCGCCATTTTGCAACAGCTGACTTCATGACCCGCGAAACAACAAAAAATGCCCAAGATCATTTGTTATGATGGATAATATAATCTGAATTCTCGACATGTGCTTTTTATTTTTGAACCAAGAACATAATCAAGTTATTTTGGAACTTCAAAATGCAAAATTTAAAGTGACCCAACAATGGCTCTTTCTGGGGACGAATACTCTTTGCGAGTATAGCGAGAATTCAGTTATCTCTGGTAGAAGAAGACTAAGTACCAATCACTTTGGTTATGGAACTACTGTATAGAGATCACATCACATATAATTTGGTAGCCGTGGGCCACCAAAATACAAAAGCAATACTTGCCTCTGTCAAAAATCTTGTTCTCATCACATTCCATTGACATTAATCTGAAAAAAATATTGAGATATGTCTGATAAAATATGTTGACACTTTCTCTTATCCAACTATAATTATTACTATTACATTCTCTGATGATCTGCAAGCCAAATCCATACCCCTTCCCTTGCAGTGTCTTGTCTCACCATACAATGCACAACTATATGCAATGCCACATTTTGTTACCAACTTCTATGTTGTATATAGATATACTTACCTTTGACTTAGAGACATATCCAAATTGAGTCCCATAATCATTAATCATGTTGCAGAAAGGACTAATACATGACATCAAACTTGCAAGTCCTTGAAAATCGGTGAATTCATTATTCTGATCATGACAATTCTGCAAAAGCACGTTCTCTTCTACGAGATTAGATTTTTCCCCAAGATCATCTTCCTCCTTACACATGTCTAAAACTTTCATATCAATGTTTCTGTCTGAAGTTTCCATGGTTTCAAGATTTGAAACATTACGTATTCCTTTGGCCTCTTCCTCTGATGATGATGTCATACTCTCAACATTGTAGTGTCCATCCTCAAAACTTGGTATATTAACCATACTATCTGAAAATGCTTCACCTTCATATAATGGATTTGAATTTTTTTTGAAGTCATTCTCATATGTACTTTCTTCTGTACGCTGATCATAATGTATACTTTCACTAAATGCATCATCTTCTTGAGTGTCATCATGTGCTTCATCAACCAGGCCAATATCTTTATTATCTGCAGAAATTTCCTCCTCTCGCATGTGCATTGATTTACTAGTCTGTTTGTTTTGGTGGACTGAGAAAAAATTTGCACCATTTCTCTGAACATGTTTATGATATTCAATATCTAATAAATCTGAAACCTCTTCTGTACTGAGGAGAAATTGTATAGCAGACCTGTTCGTATTAATATCAGTCCACTTACAATGAGCTGGAGGTGTAGTTTTAGGGGTGTAACCCCAATTTAGATCATTGGTGAATGTGGTATAGAGTTAGAAGAGCAGTGGGAGACATATAATTGATCCACTATCTGTAGCAGCCCTTTCTGGATTCAATGTCAAACCTGCAACAGTCAACTCTAACACAGTTTCCAAGGTTTTTCATGTTAGTATTTCATAGGAATGTTATTTCATGTACTGGCACTATTGTGCGAATGATTATCTTCCAAAGCAATTGTAATGCTATGCCTATAATGTGTGCAATGATAATTTATATCAGAGTTAAATGATAGTAGTTTGTTTCAATTTGGAAGCTGGGTTATTGTTCTTGTTGCTATTGACAATGAATTCCAAATTATGTTCATGGGTATATTAAAATATTTCAATTTTGTATGTTATTATTTTAATGTTACATGCATATTGACAATGATTTCCGAATTATGAATACATATTGAGTATTGAGTTTGACTATTGATATGTTGTATGTTAAGGTTCTATGATGTTTAAATGGCATGCTTTATCCATGTTTTCATATGAATGTAATGTATATATGCAAATTTCCCTATATATTTTTATTTTTCTCTATATTTATATAGCCATCCCCTTGCTGTCCCCAAACTTGGCAAATAAAGTTGCCATCCCGGAATCTCGTCCCCCTGTCCCCTGCCGTCCCTGTCCTGGAAACTTGGGGTAACCTTGCAGTTTAAACCCTTATGGTATTGCAAATAGGTACAATATTGAGTAGTAAGATTTTAGGTCAATTTGACCTAGATGGTCAACATGCAATTAGAAGTTTTATCTAGTATCTGGAAATAGTGTTATGGTCATACAATTATCAATGACCCTAGGTCTCCCCTTCACCATAGATCTGAGAGTACACTTACATTGTAGGAATGAGGTCTTAGGTCTGCAATATCTGATGTACCGTAACAGATCAAAATTCCTTTGCTGCCCAGATAGATGGGTTTAGTTGTTGAGTTCTGAAACTGAACCCTTATTGCCTGTACTACTGAGTGTTGAAGGGTACTTCAGGGATGATCACCACCAAACTGGGTCCAAACCTAGGGATATTGCTGCCAGCGTCTGGTTTCTGCCAGGGATTTCAATGGCATTAAGTCTGATGTAGACTTGAGTATGGGGTTCACTGTAAATGTCCTTGGAGCGGCAAGTTACAGACCTGGTATCTCAGACGTTGTTGATTCCTTGTTTGTTGGCTTGTTTGGTCTATCCTGCTTCTCACACAAACTCAGAAAATCCAACCTGCACTCTAGTCAAGACTTGTCAACAGTAACACAACTCTCTGGAAAGATGCTGATGGAACTGCCTCTAGCTTAGCAATAAGAGTGGCCTGTGACCTGGATGATAGGCGAATTCTTCGCAGCTCTCAAACTGTGGTGCCTAATTTGCAAGGCAAACCTTCGCTAGATTAATCAGAGATCACGGAATCAAAAAATGCAATTGGAAAGGAAAATTTGATAAGGTAAGGTTAGGGGTTTTTTACCAACCTTAGATGCCTCATAGGGTTTAGCATCCTGGCAGTGTGATCTTGGAATTAATTTCCAAACTATACTAAAATTTCCATACCCCACACCTAGCCTCCCACATTTTCATAAATACTTACCAAGATAAGGTGCATGGGCACAAAATCCAGTGTCGAAATTTGAAAATTCAAAATTTGACTTGTAGTTTTTATTAATAATCAATATATATTTATGGCTAGTGTTGAAAAACACTTCTGGTGAATAGGTGTTTGAGGTCGGCCTCAGGAAAGAGGGGACATGACACTCTAATTTTGACTTGTATATGAAGTAAGTTCTCTAAATTCAGTAATCTGCATGCTTTTGAATAATATTTTAGTTTTTACAAATTTACTTGTTTTTTAATGTATGGAAATTGGTCTAGTATTTAATAATTCCCAAGTCTTTGAAAATTTTGGGTTGACAGATTTTGCTGGATTTTAGTTTTTGAACTATGGTCTCACTCACAATTCCCTTAGCCATTTATATCAGAGCACTCTATAATTGGTAATGAAAAGATTTATCTTCTTCTAAATCAGCATGTTAATTTTGCTTATTCTTTGTTGTCCAAAACCCAAAGTCCTCTTTGCATACTTCCCTCCTGACTAGACTAAATGAAGACAAGTTTTTTATGGGTTTTGCTTTTTTATGCGATCATCCAAATAATAATCAACCCAAATACCATTCGAAGGATCCATGCTTGCATGGTCTATGAATTATCATTACCCTAGTCATTTCTACAAAAGTTTCATGAATGAACTAAAACGAATATTACTTCTTGTATCTTTGAAATAAAACTTTTGCCAGGATGACTCAAGTAATGTCAAAAGTGTCTTCACACAAACAAATTTCACATCTATCAAAAGATGTATAGATGCAGAATTACAACTCATGCAAATTTGGCTCCTACACAATGGTGTGTGCAATCTCTTTCCTTGTGCTGCCAATTGCTGAAACTCTACACTTACATGATATTCTCCTTTGTCATGCATTCAAGACCTCCTAGACACACAATAATCACAACGGCTAGTCATCACTATCAATAAAGTTATAAACGAATAAATTAAAATTTAAAAATTTAAATGTAACGTGTGTGGGATGCATGAGCCCATTTTTATGCATATCAATGGGCAAGTGATGATTGTTGGAGAAGTATATTCTGGTGTGGGATTGGTTCCATCTATTTGTTCCTGATATCTTTATTAGTTTTGAACTGTTTCCTATAGTCTGGCATTTCATAAATTTGAGGATGTCAGTTGCAGAACCCTCACCATTAGTTTCCATTAGTTTCAGGATTTACCCTAAAGGAACCTCTTTTTTGTTGACATTGTTCACGCTCTTGGGAATTTGAGTATACTATTTTGTTATGAGTTTCTTGGGGAAAACGTAATCCTATTTCTTAAGGGTTTTAGGAGGGCTACAGGGATAGGACCGTGTCATGCAACTTATCGTATGATTTGGGTGCAAGTTAGTTGTTGATAAATTATAATGCTTCGTCTTAGGTTCTTGTTTGAGTAGTTTTGAAGTATTGTTGATTACTGATGAGAGGCCAAGGTTTATTGACTACTTGGGAAATTTAATGTTATTATATTAGTGCCATGCTATGTGTTATTTGATTTGTGCCATATCATGTAAAAGTAATCTTTTGAAATTAAGCCTAGGTTCTTAGTGTTTGGAGCAAACCAATGAATAAATAGATGTCATCCAACATTGAGGGGATTATTCTATGCTTATTTCACATCTTCAGATTTAGAGAGGGTGGCTACATCAGGCAGCACTTATCTAATGATTCAGGGTTGAAAACTCTCAGATCTAGAGATTCGACGACTGAACCCCTTTGGTTTCTTGTGGGCAATCTCATCCAAGGATACTAGTGAGCTGAAAGCATTCTCTTTTCAATTGGTAGATTTAGTCTTGGGGCAGCCGAAGCAGTATTATACAGGAGTATCAGTTCAGATTTGGAAGGCATCCTTTGCCAGGTGCTTGGGTTCTAATTAGTACTATATTATTATATTGATGTAATTTAGCAGGTTTATTAATATTGTCACTCCATTGATTTATTCCAGCAGATTTTATCAGTAAAATAAAGCTCCAGGCTTACTGTGAGGGTTTAGTTTGTGCAGTGCATGGTCCTTTACTTCCTGGAATCGTTTTAATTTAAAAAAAAGAAAAAAGTAAAGAGGGCATCTCATAGAACAATTAAAATTAATACGTCAGCAATAGTATAATACATAATTAACCAAAAAAATAGTATAATAACTATACGAGGGCTAATATCATAGTATAGATTTAACATCTAAAAATTAAAATCATTACATTTGCACAATCCATAATGAATTTTAGCTGTATTTTTCTGGGGTTGACTGTAAATTTTTATTGCCAATGTTTCGGATCAAACTCCCTGATCCATCTTCAGGGTATGAAAGCATGAGAAGAGAGAAGTGAGGATTTTAGCAAATCCAGATGGCTAAATAGATGGAGGGAATATGTTTTACCCTTTATATAAATAATCAATTGGCCAAGTAATATACACTAGATTATGTAATAAAGTTGTTTATAAGGAAATCATATAAGACAATATATTATTAATAATAAAATAAAACAAACATAAGAATAAAAAATAGCATCGAATTTGGGTCTGCCGAATTCTTCACTTCTCTCCTCTCATTCTTTCATACCCTGATGATGGATTATGGAGTTTGAACCGAAACATTGGTACTAAAAATCTACACGGTCAAATTTGGAAAAATATAGCAGAAGATGATTAAATCAACTGATATCAATAAAGAATTAAAACCCCTTACTCATTCAAATAGTGATACCGATGAATTAGTCCATAATTATTTATGGAGTCAAAAATATCTATCTGTCAATTCATAAAATGAGGGGTTATGATATCCAACATGAATTTAGCAGGTTCAGCCATTAAGGATCTTGTTCTAATGCCACATAAATCCCAGGGTGATCACAACTGGAAAGATGACCTACTCCAATCTTGTAGATTCAGTTTAACTCTAGAAAATTCTAAAAATCTGAGCATCTAATAAAGATTCAGTATTCTTTCTTAATAAATGTTCTTCAGACATTTCTATACAAGATTGTCAGCCATTCCTGTCAGCTCCGTATATTTGATGAGACCCTCTTGCAATCTTTCATTAACTCTTGAGAAGTCCTTTTGTCTCGTAAGGAACCTACAGGTTTTCATGAGTTTTGATGTGATGATACACATCTTACAAGCTAAGTTACCGATTCAGGTGCAGATGCGGATGCGGGTACGAGAATCGGGTGCGCGGATGCGTGATTTTTTGTTTGGAGGTTTTGGATGTGTTTGGGTGCGCGCGTGTGTATATGTATATATATATTTAATAAAATAATACTATATTAAATTTAAATATTTAAATAAATAAATTAAAACTTTTAATTTAAATATTTATTAATAATCTTATGTTAAATTAAATTAGAATAATATTATATTTCTCTAATAGATATTTTAGAATACATTTAATTTTAATTTATCTAAGATAAATATTTTTCAAATTACTAAAAATCAAACAATAAAATAAAATCATATTGAATGTTAATATAATGTTAACTTTTTTGATAAAAATATAATATAAAGTTTATTTTTAAAATGTTACAATGCATATGTAAAATTTAATAAACAAATCCAAAGTAAAAACATCAAAACAAAAACTCAGAAATAAAGATTGCCGTGTCTGCATCTGGTGGAGTCGCGCGCAAAAGCATTTAGGTGAAATCCAGGGGTGGAGACTATTGTGAAATCCGAGCCCAAATAATAATTTTGCGGGGGTGGTTTGTGTCTGTTCTGTGCCCAAATATGCTGCGAACAATTTCAATCGCAACTTCTCACAGGTAGACAGACTGATAGCGGAAATTAAAAAAAAAACTATTGATGCACAGGGATGCCTTCCAGAGGTGCACAGGAAGCTCTTCACCACCCTGTGGATGCTCTGTGGATGCGCTGGAGAGCTTCCAGCGCATCCACAGAGCATCCACAGGGTGGTGAAGAGCTTCCTTCCGGAGGTTCCAGCGCATCCACAGAGCATCCACAGGGAGGTGAAGAGCTTCCTGTGCGCCTCTGGAAGGCATCCGCATCCGCCTCTGCCTCCGCCTCCGGACACATCCGCATCTGCATCCGGAGGGTGGGGGAGAGCATCGGCAACTAAGCTTACAAGCGATCAAAAACCTCTGGCAATTCCTTCAAACTCACTTATAATTGTGTAAACCTTCTTGATCTTTATCAGCCACAGAGCATCCACAGGGTGGTGGAGAGCTTCCTGTGCGCCTCCGGAAGGCATCCGCCTCCGCCTCGGGACGCATCCGCATCCGCCTCTGGAGGGTGTGGGAGAGCATCGGTAACTAAGCTTACAAGTGATCGAAAACCTCTGACATTTCCTTCAAACTCACGTATAATTGTGTAAACCCTTCTTGATCTCCATAAAGATTTTACTAAACATTAGGCGATCCCCTCTTACTTGATTATAATAGATCTGTAGATGTTTTTGGGTGACTGTCCTTTTTAATATTTCACTTTTCCTTTTGAAACCTGCTAAGAATATATATGAAGACATTGTAGCCTTCCTTGGCTTTGGCAAGGCTCTTTCCATGTTTACAGCCTGCAAATGGTTTCATACACCTCCACAACTCCAGAATCTGTCAAAATGATCAGTAACCAAAACTCAGAGGACTCCCAACCTTAAAACATTTACTCAATGATTATTCTGTCTCAACAACTTGATTCCTCCAATTGAAGTCTCCCTCTCTTTTATGAATGTGAGGTTTTGGAAACTTTTAAGGTTTAGTTGAAACGTTATGACGAGTGATTTAGTATAAACAAAGGAAGACACCTATCACTTTTCTTTATATGACACCACATTAAACCTTATTTCAAGACTCCTAAAAGACTTATTAAGGATCGTGACCAATGCTTGATAAAGGAATAAGAGATAAACAATGATCAAACTAAAGACCCCTCATGATTGATTGGGCCTGGTAGGACTCAATCTATCAACAGGTATCACATTTGGCTAGGATGCCATGACAAAGAGTACCTATTCCATCATATGGCACACAGAACTTACTTCTTGTCTTATCTGCTTGCCCGTCAAGTTTTGAACCTCAATCATCATTTCCATTTGTTCTCTGCCTACTACTAGATTGTTGTGTAAGAGTACAATAGACACAATTAGATACAAGGAATTATATACTCGCAAAATAATCCTCATAATATTTGAATCTCTAATGAATATACATTCAGTATCTTCCTTGTAGACAATTTTATGGCAAGTTAAAACAATTATATGAGATCTTCAGTAAAGTCGTAAAGAATATACCAAATATACAAATCATTTGGGCTGTCAACCAACCACGATAAGCAAATTATTTGGAACTGACATGAAAGACTGTTTTGATGAAAGTTCTGTAAATATGCAACTGTGATTCTTAAAAATTGCTTTTACACTTAGTGTCATATTTCAGGTGGGTCAAGCTGTACATGCAGGAGGATTGATGAGACTTGATGTGGATCAAGCTTCGGTGGAAACAATCTATGTAACCGTTTGGGCTTCAGTTCACGTATCCATGCATTTGGGTAAAGTGGAGACTGCAAATGAGATAAAAGAAAAACAGTTTGGAGTTAGATTGCAGGTATATCACACATTTCCTGTTCAAATGACTTTTAATTTAGAATATTTATATTTATGATGTAAATATTTTTATGGGCAATGTTGCTTTAAAAGGTGATTTGGCCAGTTGGATTTATTTTATTCTTTCTTTTGCTGGATCATATTCTAGCTGCATGTTATTAGACACGTCAGGAGTAATTCATTAGCTTCATATTTCACTTTTTAGTCACTTTTGATCTCAACAAGTGCGGAATCACATCTTTCTTGCTTTTCAGGGATAAGCCGTTTTCAATCCCTGAAATGATTTTAAAACTAATTATCTTCTATTTCTTTCTAACATCATGTTTTCTGCATTGCAAATCATGTCTCATGTTTATGTTGCTATTAAAACTTTATTGCATGTGAATGACAGCATACTGTTGTCATGTTTGGGCATCATTGTTGTTTAAAGTTCAGACTTTTGATTGTGCAGCCACCTATTGGACAAGAAAGAGTACAGGAACTTGGTGAATGGAAGCAAAATAAAATAAAAGTGTCAGGAAATACATGGGATGCAAATTCTGTAGATGTAGCTGTAGCCGGAGTCGGTTGGTTTTCTTTGGGTCTTAAAGGTGATGCATGTTTGAGTGTCTGGACATATGATGGAGTAGATTTTACAGTGCGAGAACCATTGGTCCTTGATAGGGCACCCTCATTGGAAAGGCCAGGATTTTTACTCTCCAAGGCAGTAACTATAGCAATTAGTGAGAAATCGAAGGTAAATTCAAATCACTCAAGTAAAAGGAAAAAAACTAAATCAAAGAAAGGTGACACAGATGATTTAGAAATAGAATTGCTTGAAGAAGAATTAGCTAATGCTTAAATCCTAGCAGTGATGTCTATTTCAATCTAATAAAAGGGGTCATTTTGTATTTTATTTGGTTTTGGAAGACATGAATTGGCATATTATTGTATCACAGACCCATATAAAATTCTTTCCACGGAAGCCTAACAAATTTACATAGCCCTACATTTGTTGGTATTATGTAGCTAAGTCATCCTTTGTCCACCAGAGACTTCTAGAAGCTTAAAAGAATTTGTGTAAGGTTAATATGGAGCTTGTTCGATCTACTGCATTGCTGTCTAGAATGAATGTTCAACTGGTTAAAATTTGTATGCAAGTGTTCATAGCACTTTGTTGGAGTCACGATAGTTAAAACTAAAAAGAATCAGAGTGGTTGTGGTCTGATCATGCTTTTCAAAGGCATTAATCCTAAATCGCATGATGTCAATTTGTTCTATAAAGTTATCTACAGGACATTATCGATTCATAAAACCACCTTGATTGAGGAGATGCGGTCATATAAATGTGCACAATGCACAGGGCTTGGCAAGATGTATGAACTGGATATTGCTACCTAATGCTATTGACTGGTTAACCCATTTTAAATGTTGAAATGAATAAGCGGTTGTCTACTCTGAAAGGATTTTGTTGTTCAAGGTGGATCCCATACTGACTTACATACTGGATTAAGAAGGGGTATTTGTATTCTTATGTATGATACACTGGACTCGGTAAGAATGGTGGAGGACTTGACGTAGACCTGTTTTTTGCATATTGTAAACGGTACTGCATAACGTTATATGAACTTCGAAAAAGAAAGAACACTTATTAAGTATAGCTTTTGTTACACTAATCAAGTGGTCTAGCTATTCCACAAGGGTGTGCTAGATAAACACTACTTGGTTAAAGATAGTTGTTTCCAAAAGAAAATTATCTACATAACAGAATATGAGAGAAAATCAAGTTTGCAAAATCTGTAAGTCAGTTGTCAAATGGTCTGTCGATGATTCTATTGTATGAGTTGTAATTCCAGGGGTAGCAAAGAACCACAAAAATACTACCAAGCAAGAGCAACTTGAGTTTCTAGCATCAGAAATTTATGCGGACCAGGATGGGCAGGGGACAGACTGTAATCAGTTGCTGCTTAGAGAAGCAGTATATTTCAAGTGAGCACTTCTGTACCAAATTGTTTTCTTTTTCAATCAGTCTTAACTCGTCATTTTGAAGCGTTGCTTTGTATTTTGTTATTCTTAATAACCAAGGCTATATGAACCAAACTGTTCTTAGTTTGCCATGGACAGTCTTAACTCTTGGGTGTTTTTGGAATTGCGTATATCACAATAAATAGCAAATCAGTTCTTATTTATGACTTGGTTTTCGTTTTAATTCTCTTTATTTTACTGAAAGAATGTAACAGCGAATTGCATCTCGAGTTTGAAGGTAAAATATGACAAATTAATGGACAAATATGGGGTACATGTTGATTTCATGCCCTTCCGTGTCATTTACATTAAGTTCCAAACATTGTAGATTGCATACTGCAGCAACTTCCCACGATTTGCTGAATCGTTGTTGACTGGGACATGCAATCACTGTAGGTGTAATGGGAAAATGGTATTTTGAGAACATTTTTTTTTGATCAAAGGTATTTTGGTGGTCACATCAGGAGTTACGAGAAGTTGTATTTATTTGATTGAAGATCTTTTGGTTACAGGAGGAATTTGAGGTCATATTTAGCATATTGATTTATAACACTTAAAAACTAAAACGATTTTTTTGAAGGGTAAAACTTCTTGATGGGTTGACTGATCCTCAAAAACTTGTTTTACGGTACCAAATGCTACAATATTAAATCTATCAAATTTTCTTTCTTTCAAATTTAATTGATTAAATGGCAGCCTAAGAAACCAACTAAGAGTGGTATGTAACATCTCATTACTCGATAAAAAGTTGATGGCAATAGAGAGTTAAATGAAACATATCATTGGGCTCATAATTTTTGTGGAGAACTAATATTATCTAGAAGTGTACATGCTTGCAAGCCGTTTGTTCCAAAAGAGAGGATTTGTTGGTATGCATTGAGACTTTTGGCCCAGAATACAAAAGAAATCTGAGTAAGACCATTTGGGCTAAATGTACAAGAAAGAGACGTCATTCAAATATATGGGTAGAATAAATCAAGCATGATTCTGTTAAAATCAATGGACTGATATGGTTATTATTAGCCTTGATCATCATGGTAAGGTACTTGACTAGGGGAGGGGAGCCTAAAGTGGAGTGGGGTTCAATATTGGGGATGGTAGTTGAGCACAATTAGCCTTATAGTGGAGCACAAAAGTGTCATGTCATTACTTTCCTTAAAAAGATTCCAGTAAATCTAAAAAAACAACCAATTATGTGATGTCAAATCAATGCACCAATAAACATGAATTAGTGCACAACTACGGGTCTACTTCTTTTTGGGACCATTTTGGATACCTTAACGAAAAACATGATGTGACATCATGTTTGACCATGAGGACTTAGCCAAATTTTTTAAGGAGACTTCATAAGTAAGCAACTTTGCAAAATGGAGAGTGGAAATATACATGGTAGACTTTGGGAGGCGGGAAGTTGAGTGCTCCACTGAAGGGCCCTTCCCCTATATTATTTCTCTTAGTTCCCTTGTAAAGGAACCCAATGATAGGATAATTTATATACAAGTAGAATATGGTAGAGAAGGATTTATACTTTAAGGAAAGGTACATTAAAATAAAACATTGTGAATTTTATGTGTGGATTTTGTGGTAATATTTCATTTAACTCTCTAAGATTTTAATTTGGCAGGCCCAAATTTAATTTCAATTGAGAGATAGGTATCTTAAAAAATACAACAAATTATGTTAAAACTTTTTAAAAAAAATAATTAAAAAAAATTCGAAGTATAGGTACAAGATGTATTCAAAGATTTTGTAAACATAAATTTCTATTAGATTTGAATATAAAGAAGTAAATAATATTACTGTTACCCTAATTTGCAGCATGCATCAAAATAACCACAAATAAGAAAAAAATGCATTTTTAGAAGTCCAATTAATACTATCCTTAAGATATTATTAATCAACATTTTGTCATTACATTCATTGTCAAAAGTTAGCATTTGTACTCTAAGAGTTGATCACATTTCAGAATTTCCAATTTATAATTGATCAATTACATTGTGCATTCAAACTGAATGTAATGTACAAGTGTCATTTCATCTTCCTTTTCATGTCAAATAAATAGTACATTGCAGAATAGAAAGCATGATAGAAAGTATGGAGTAGGGGTTCCATGCATTGCATTGTGGTTGGTTGGTTGTTGGTTGACTGTCAGCTTCTAGGTCTTCATAGTCCATGTCTCCATCTGCATTTAGATCTTTTAGGATTCAACCTGCATCATGAGAGAAAGTGGGTTGTTAGATCCAGTTGGATCTAAGCAATACATGGAACACAAACAACATACAATCAATTCTTTTAATGCTGCATATCAATTTGATGAAATCAATGTAATAAGAAAACATTCATCCATAATATCTGAAAAATAGTATTAAAGGGTCTTGTTCTAAACATGAAACCTTTTGCTATTTATGATCACTTTGATGAATATTATTCTTTTCTCTATAATCAGAAATTTGAATAAAAGGGACTTAGCATTTACATATGAGAAACTTTTTTCAAAATTTGATCAACCTACTAGTTCAACAAATGCCAAACAAATCAACCAACATTCATGAGTGAATGTCATCTCAGCATACATTCACTCACAAATGTTAATTGATTCATTTTATCTGATGACCTAATAAATTGAGTGGTGTTTTGTGTGCAAATGAGCAGGTATGTATAACCAAGTGCAAGAAGCAAAAAAGGGAATGCAATGGATGTCACGAGCCCGTGCTCGAACTTCAAATGAGCAGGTGTGTATAACCAAGTGCAAGAAGCAAAAAAGGGAATGCAGTGGATGTCACGAGCCCGTGCTCAAACTTCACATAAGTCATCACAAGAAAGAAAAATAGTTTACATTTTAGAGAGTTATTGACCACATATTGAATGCAGAAGAAGATGCAAATACATGAAAGAGTCCAAAAGATGATAAAGGAGGTACATGAGCGGAGAAAGATTTATGATAAACTGGAGAAATGCAGAATTGAGAGAATCTGAAGTTCATTATCTTCATATAAATAAGAGAGTTTAAGAGATGTTGTAACATTAAGTACATCTTCATGTCTTCAGACAACAGTTGTGTAGTAGGAAATAAAGTCATTTTGCATTAAGACTTATTTATGTATTGTCGGGAGGGTAGTTAGGAGCAAGGAGGTGCGTCCGTTGGTTTTCCCAACCAACCGGCTACTATATATTTGTGTCTGGTTTATTGTATGGGTTGTTGGTTTTTGGTAATAATAAAGAGAATAAACACTTCCTCGCGCAATCTGGTATTCTGGTATGGTACTTTGTATCTTTCATTGATATTGGTAGTTAGTGAATTATTGGTAATTGGTTGAATGGTATCTATGAATGCTTAATGTATTTTGCTGTATATTTGGTACTGTTAACCATTCTACATTTTGGCGCCACTCCCTAAGTTCGGATCTGGAGGTCTTAGTACAGAGGAAGGAATACTAAGGTACGATCAAGACACGTGGGGGTAGCCTGAATAGTGCGGTACGTGGGAAGGGAAGCTGAGAGAGCGGTTCCAGATTACCACGGTACAGACTGATTTTGGTACCAACCAGCGTGGAGGATCTACATTGCGGAGTTCTTCGGCTCTTGGCTAGACAATTGGTCCACTTGAGAAATTAATGCCCCTGCTTCCGAACAGATACCCCAAACGCAGAACCGAAGAAGAAGCTGGAGTGCGGATTCTTGCCCAACAACAACAGGAAGAAAGACGTCGCTGCTTGCGAGAGTTGGGGAACCAATCTCTAAGCGAAAGGCACCTTGACGAAAACTTGATCCAAAATACCATAGAAGGAATTGCCAACTTGGCCATTTCAGACACGGTGAAGGGAGGAGGAGAGAATCCTGAAACACTTGCCCGAAGGGAGTACCGAGAGACACCTCACTCCACCCAGACATAAGAGCCACAAGAAGAAGAAGAGAGTACGAGTACGGGAGGAGGAAGTGTCCCACCAGGAGGAGGTATCCCACCAGGAGGAAGTGTTCCACAAGGAGGAAGTGTCCCACCAGGAGGAGGTATCCCACTAGGAGGAAGTGTTCCACAAGGAGGAAGTGTCCCACCAGGAGGAAGTGTCATTCCGACAGGAGGGAGAAGAATGGCAGTAGTCAAACAGAAACTTTCAAGATTTACTGGAGAAGGGTCTGATGACCCAGCCTGACACTGTAAAATGTGTATCACTATATGGCAGGCCAATGGAGAAAATGACATAGATGAATGTGTTAATTTTGGATCAAATTTATATGGCTTTTAATTTTTCTTATATTAACTCAATGTGTGATACATATAATCTCAAAGATGTATATATTTATTACAAATATATTAACAGATATACCTAATTGTATTATATTATATTATGCACCTCTTAGAAGAAAGACTATATTGTTTCAATTATCTTTTTCATCATTCAATCACGAAAGGTCTATATATAAGTGAAGGCATATTGATGAAGAGACATGTCTCCACACGTGGAGACATATCTGTTCATCAACATGTCTTTCCACACTATTAATCGGTGCCGATTCATAACTAATATTAATCTGCGATGACAGTACTCAATGTTCACATGC
>MU224432.1:4067830-4080578 GCA_018584345.1 Thuja plicata | reverse complement strand
CAAAATCTCTATCGATGATTATTTGTCATTTCTGAATGGCATAAAGATGCTATTTGTCTTTTCTAAAGCTAGAAGATTCACATGGAGAAAAAGAGAACGGTGTAACTCTTATTAAGAACTGCGCCCAATATTTATCAAACATGTTTATCCAGATATAGCATCTGGCCTCTTCTACACAGAGTTTGGCATCGGGTTTTGTCATCTTCTTCATTGTGTTCAGGCTTGGTTCTTCTATATCAGGATCGAGAAATAAAAATGGGAGTATTTGGGTTTGAAGCCGGATTCACTTTTTAAAACTAGTAATAATAAATCACATTACCTGTGTCGAATCCACAGTGCCGCACTGGTTTCGCTCTGCAACCTAGCTTGAAAAATTCACAGCCGTGGCGGTAATAACAAAGTGGTAAAATGAAGTTTATTTTTCTTTTTTTTACTTTTATGCACGTGTTGGTCAAAATTCCGACCAACACGGGCATAAAAGTAAAAAAAAGAAAAGTTATCTTTTATAATGCGACCAAATAAAATAATTTTGCTAGTTGGTTGAAAAGTTTGGTCAAAATTTGGGGTCAAATCTATTAGTGTCAATTGGCAAGAGGAAGAGTTCTGTGGAGTGAATGGTGATTCATCCATATCAAAAAACACAAGATCCAAGAAGAGAGCTCTATAATCAGAGCAGTCGGCTCCTACGATTGCTGCCACAAATCAATCATCAACCATTCCACTAGTTTCAATCTTAAAGGGGGCCTCTACTCATGCAAACAGAGAAACATAGTATCAAAAATAGGCGGATCAGAGCATTAGTAAGTCACCTCAGAAGGTATAGTTTTCTATTCCTTATAACATTGTTGATAATAGGAAGAAGATGAGTGTTTCAATTTTTATGTGGGATTCATTAGCTATTCTAGGGAAAACTGATTTGTTGAAAGAGGAGCTGTTTAAAGAAACAACAATTCCACATCTAGCTGGACAACATCCTCCGAAAGTGGTCATGGCCAATTCAGAGCCTTCAATGGTGCATGATGAAGTGATTAAAGGAGAAAAGAAGATTAATAAGGTGCAACAACCAATAGTACAAGTGAGTAAAAAGACTATAGATTTAAAGCAATTGGCAATACCAATTGAAAGAAAGCCAGCAAATATGCAGAAGATGATAGAAAAGGAAGGTAAAAAATCTACAAATGTTAAGCCTCCTCCTTTCTATGTCTCTTTAATTATTGGAAACAAATTAGTGCATAATTGCATGTTAGATAGTGGTGAAACCAACACTGTCATGCCAAAGAGCATAGCTGATTTATTGCATTTAAAGTATGAACCTCTTGAGAAAGGAGTTGTTCAGCTTGATGGTTCTTTAGTTAAAATCGTAGGGGTTGTTAAAAATGCAAGTTTAACCTTGCACTCATGTCCAAACTTCTCCATTTCCTAGGATATTTTTGTCATAAATCTACCATATTACTTTTCTCTGTGTCTATCAAGAGACTTCACAGCCAAGATAGATGGATATTTCTCATCAGATTGGTCTCACCTATATTTCAGAACTAGATATGGTGCTAAGGTGACCATAAAGTTAGAGTTATGGGCCAAAGACCATATAGAGCCTTATAATCCTAGCCCCATAAATGCAAGTTGTGTGATCATGGATCCAGATGAAATCAATGAGAGTTCATCTTATAACACACAAACTGAAGAATATCCTAATTTTGTTCTAGATGAATGGGCAGCTAGAAATGATCAAGATATTGATGTGTTTGATACTAGTTTTGGTAATTATGTAATGTTAGAATCTGATTCAGTTGTGCCTAATTTGATTAAAGATCAATGTCCTGAATCTGAATTATCTAACCAGCTATGAGATTTATATTTTGATGGATCTAACAACAAAGATGGTATTGGTGCATGAGTTATGTTGGTTTCACCTCATGGTGATAGATTTTATGCTGCTTATAAGTTATCTTTTCCATGTTCTAACAATATAGCATAATATGAGAGCTTGATCCAGGGCTTAGAGTGGGCTAGGAAAAGGGGAATCAAATGTTTAACGAAATTTGGAGACAGTGAGTTGATAGTGAGACAGGTGAGAGGTATTAATGCTATTAAAAATGATCTTTTAAAGCTGTATAAGTCAAGAGTGTTTGATATTTTGAAGGATTTTGATGCCTTTAATCTTATTTCCATACCTAGAAGGAAAAATATGCATGCTGATAGATTGGATGGTATTGGTGCACATGCTTCAATTATAGAAAATAAAGGACTAATTTCAGATCAGTCACATGTTAAAATTGTTGTAAGGCCATCTATCCCAGACAATGATATTAATTGGCAGGTGTTTAAAACTGATGAACATATCTTGAGTTTTATGACAGAAACATAAGACTTTTCAGCTCCTAAAAATGATCAGTCCAATCAGAAAATGGAAAATAAAATCATTAAGTTGAAAACTAATAAACTTCCAAGGGGATTAGTCAACTTGGAATCAACTTTTAATTCTGATGATCAACTCAGAAAGAATAAAACCAGCCTGCTGATCAAAGAGGATCACTATGAAGAGGTGGAAATATTCAGAGACAAGTGCTTGAAGGTTGGTAACATCAATTCCCCTGAAGAAAAGAAAATGCTTATTGAGTTATTTAGGGAATATAATGATATATTTGCATGGGATTATACTGACTTAAAAGGATTTGATCCTCAATTAACTCAACACACCATAGAGTTAGAACCAAATGCAAGACCAATTAGGCAAAGGCAAAGGCCTATCAATCCTAAGTTGGAGCCTTTAATGCTGAAAGAACTAAGAAAACTATTGGATGGAGGTATAATATTCCTAATAAAGCATACATCATGGGTTTCTAATTTAGTTCTAGTAAGGAAGAAAAATGGAGAGATAAGACTCTGTGTAGATTTTAGAGACCTTAATAGGGCATCTCTGAAAGATAGACATCCTCTCGCTTCCATGGAACAGATCCTTCAATATGTTTCAGGTTCTGAAAGATTCTTACTCTTAGATGGATATTCTGGTTATAACTAGATTTTAGTTAAAGAATCTGATCAATTCAAAACAACCTTTACCACCAAGTGGGGTACAATGGCTTATTGAAGGATGCCATTTGGGTTGTCAAATGCAGGGGCCACTTTCTAGAAAACAATGGACATGGATTTCAAAAACTTAATGTATAATTTTGTTCTAGTATATCTAGATGATGTTACCATTTATAGCAAAGTTGCAGACCAACATATTGACCATTCAAAACAAATTTTGTAGAGATGTAGAGAGTTTGGAATCTCTCTTAATCCAAGGAAGTCTATTTTTGCAATACATGAAGGCAAACTTTTGGGATATCAAGTGTCTAAAGAGGGTACAACTATTGATCGCGAGAGGATTCATGCAATTCTTGATCTACCACTGCCAAAACATAAGAAAGGATTGCAAAGTTTTATTGGAAGAATAAATTTTGTTAGGCGCTTTATTCCTAATATTGCAAATTTATTGAAACCTTTGACCTCTATGTTAAAAAAGGATGTTCCTTTCAGCTAGACTACTGAAGGAAAGAAGAGTTTTGAACAAATTAAGCATGCCTTATCTTCAACTCCTACTTTGGCTAATCCTGATTTCTCTAAGGATTTTGTTTTATATGCTTATGGTGGTGTTGACACTGTTTCATCAATGCTGGTGTAAAAGAATGAGGAAGGACAAGAGAAACCAGTTGCTTTCTTTAGCAAAGGTATGGATGATTATGAGGAAAAATACAGCTTTGTAGAAAAACATGTACTAGTTGTTATAAAAGCCTTAAAGAAGTTTAAGCATTTGGTTGCTGGGAACAAAATACATTTAATGATTGCACACCCTACCATTAAGGATTTTTTATTAAACAATGATGTCAGTGAGAAAAGGGCAGGGTGGATAACTAAAGTCATGGAGTATGATGTAAAAACCCATGTGACCAAGCTGGTTATAGGCAAAGGCTTGTGTGCTTAGATGACAGAAGGATAAGATCATGTTAAAACCACTCAAGAAGCCATCTTGCCCCAAGGTAATTCTGTACTTATTAATGATTCAGCATCTTGATTATCAGATATGACCAAATTTCTTCATACTGGTCAATATCCACTGCATCTTGATAGAGCTAAGAGAAGGTACTATAAGCTTCAATCTATTCCTTACGTGCTTATTGATAACATTCTGTATAGAAAAGATCTTGCTGGTATGTTTCTTAAATGTATAGATTATGTTGATCAGAAGAAGATTCTATCTGAATTTTACGATGGATCTTGTGGAGGGCATTTCAGTCCCAAAACTACAGCATGGAAAATTTTAAGAGCTGGCTATTATTGGCCAGATTTATTCAAAGATGCTCATTCATGGGCAAGAAGATGCCAAAATTGTGCTATGTTTACAGGTAAACAAAGGCTGGCAGTATTGCCATTGAAACCAGTCATTGTTGATCAACCATTCAACAAGTGGGGAGTGGACTTTATAGGCCCAATAAACCCTAATTCTAGTGTAGGGCATAAGTGGATCTTGACTGCCACATATTATTTTACTAGGTGGACTGAGGCCATTGCACTAAAGGAATCTTCTGGAAATGCTATTCTGAGTTTCTATGATGATATCATTACAAGGTTTGGAGTTCCTCAGTCAATTGTATTAAACAATGACTTAGCCTTTGTTGGATCATCTATAACAGAATGGGCTATCAGGAATGGTATTTATTTAAATACTTCTTCTAATTAGTATCCACAGGGTAATGGCCTTGCAGAGTCTACCAATAAAAACCTAATCAGGATTATCAAGAAGACTTTGCAAGGAAACAAGAGAGATTGGCACTCTAAGTTGAAGGCAACCTTGTGGCTGGAAATAATTATGCCTAAGTAGGTTATTGGGAATTCACCCTATGTCTTGGTTTATGGCAAAGAGGCCAGATTGCCCATATCTACCGAATTTCCAGCATTGCAACTAGCTGATCAAATGCTTCTTTTTGAAGAGGGAGATCCCCTTGCCTTGAGGTATGCTGGTTTATTACAGCTTGAGGAAGAAAGGAAAAAAACATTTGAAACTATGGAATTGATGCAAGCTCAAACTAAAAGGTCTTTTGACAAGAGGACTACATCTAAGGAGTACAAAGAAGGTGATCTAGTACTTAAGTGGGATGTACTAAAGAGCAGGCCAGGGCAGCACGATAAATTTCATAAATTTTGGTCAGGACCTTTTGTTATTTCATCGTATAAGAAAAATAATGCCTATTAGTTGTCCACAATTGATGGAGAAGTTTTACAAATTCCAGTTAATGGAATACACCTCAAGCTTTTCTCTGAGGGTTAGGTTTTAGTCTAGATTTTCATTTTCAATAAGTGCTGTCCAAACACATAGGTCTTAAGGTTGCATAAGTTTACAATAGTTGCATTTTCATTTCAATAATGGTTGCATTCATGGTTTCTAGTTTCTTAACTCTGTTTCCCTAAGGATAAAGGTCTAAGGTCATGTCTAGCAGGCAGACATCCAGCAGAAGTCACCAAAATTGTTACCCTAATTTACAACATGCATCAAAATAACCACAAAAAGAAAAAAATTGCATTGTTAGAAGATTCCAATTAATACTATCCTTTAGATATTATTAATCAACATTTTGTCATTACATTCATTGTCAAAAGTTATCATTTGTACTCTAAGAGTTGATCACATTCCAGAATTTCCAATTTATAATTGATCAATTACATTGTGCATTCAAACTGAATGTAATGTACAAGTTCATTTCATCTTCCTTTTCATGTCAAATAAATAGTACATTGCAGAATAGAAAGCGTGATAGAAAGTATGGAGTAGGCGTCCCATGCATTGCCTTGTGGTTGGTTGGATGCTGGTTGACTGTCAGCTTCTAGGTCTTCATAGTCTATGTCTCCATCTGCATTTAGGTCTTTTAGGATTCAACCTGCATCATGAGAGAAAGTGGGGTGTTAGATCCAGTTGGATCTAAGCAATGCATGGAACACAAACAACATACAATAAATTCTTCTAATGCTGGATATCAATATGATGGAATCAATGTAATAAGAAAACATTCATCCATAATATCTTAAAAATAGTATTAAAGGGACTTGTTATAAACATAAAACCTTTTGCTATTTATGATCACTTTGATGAATGTTATTCTTTTCTCTAGAATCAGATATCTAAAAAAAGGGACTTAGCATTTACATCTGAGAAACTTTTTTCAAAATTTGATCAACCTACTAGTTCAACAAATGCCAAACAAATCAACCAACATTCATTAGTGAATGTCATCTCATCATACATTCACTCAAAAATGTTAATTGATTCATTTTATCTGATGACCTAATAAATTGAGTGGTGTTTTGTGTGCAAATGAGCAGGTATGTATAACCAAGTGCAAGAAGCAAAAAAGGAAATGCAGTGGATGTCACAAGCCCGTGCTCAAACTTCACATAAGTCATTACAGGAAAGAAAGATGGTTTACATTTCAGAGAGTTATTGACCATGTATTGAATGCAGAAGAAGATGCAAATACATGAAAGAGTCCAAAAGATGATACAGGAGGTACATGAGAAGAGAAATATTTATGATAAATTGGAGAAATGCAGAATTGAGAGAATATGAAGTTCATTATCTTCATACAAATAAGAGAGTTTAAGAGATGCTATAACAGTAAGTACATCTTCATGTCTTCAGACAACAGTTGAAAGTTCATCTTTGAGGATCAAGATTGAAAAACCCATGCCTAAGGATTGAACATATTTCCTATGACATGAAAGGATGCTGTTGTGTTTGTTTAAAAAGTTGAATCTGCAAAGTGAAATATGCATGACAAGAAATAAGAAAGCTACAAAGTACAGAACAGAGATCAAAGGTTTCAGTATCAACATGTTTTATACTTTCATAATGGTAAAAACTGCATAGAAGACAAACATTATGAACAGAATATCAGTAATTATCCATCCAAAAAATTCATAAGATGCTTATTTTGAAAAGATGCAGTTTCATGCCTTCAGATGAATTTTCAAGAGATATCTGTATACAGGGTGTTTAAATATACATCTTATGTTGTTTTGAGAGATAATGTTCATGAATAAATATAGGGTTTTACATTCATGATAATAAAACATCTATGCTAGTTAGGGTTTTTCAGTGTGAGTATGGCCCATGGGAGTCACGAGCCCGTGCTCGAACCCCATGGGTAAAAAAAAAATCTTTTATGCATTTAAAAGAAACAGTGTGTTTTTACACTAAACTGCATTAACATTTTTATAAATGTAAACATGCTGTGGTTTCATTTTCTGGTCATATTGTTACCAATTGAAAGTAAATATTTTTTTTTACAAGCATACTGGGAAGAGAGATTATTCTTGTTGTTTTTCAAACAAAATAGAGTAAGAATGTTTGGCCTTAACAATGAAGCTTTTTTTATGCTTACTACAAAGTTGTGTTCGAAGACAGCAAGAGAATGCTTTTAAAAGAATTTAGTAGACTAGTCATAAAACCTGTGTTTCATTACAAGTCTAGACAAGCATCAAGACAGACAACTGCAACTACATCTTCAAAGACTAGTTCAAAAGCCATGTGGGTGTTACAAACAAAATGATAGCAGAACAACAGTCGACAACAAAGCCTAAAGTAGTGTTCGCAATGGAGGAGTCGACAACACACAAAGACACAAAGCAAAGAAAGAATTCATTTATTATCGGCTACAACAGTGTATTCGCGTGTTACATTTGAAAATGCAGTGAGCAAGGTAATAAAGAAAACTTATCTGAAGAGGCCAAGTGTCGTGAATAGGAGACCAGCAGAGGAATGGTGTCGAGTTGTATTCGAAGAACAAACAGTGGTGGCCGCGGTATTTTCAAAATCCTATTCAATTTTTTGCAATTCAAGTGTAGTACATCTATAGTATATTGGATTAGTGGATTGTATCATTCCCTATTCTAGATTCCAGAATATAAGCCTTTTGCAGAATATGCTTGTTGTTGATAGTAGGATTGCTATTTGTGGTTAAACCCTAGTAGTGACCTTCTAATTAGCCTATGTATTGGATAGTGAGTGATATTGCAGAGATCATTAGGGTATGTTAAGTGAGTTTCAGTTTGAAGCTTTGAAAGATGTGAATCTATTTGGTGTATCACCTTTTCAAGTTTTATTCGTGAAATTTTAGTTCGAGTTTCTCCCTTTCCCTTTTCAAAAAAATTAGGAGAAGACAGTATAAAATTGATACCCAAATTCAATAGGAACCGACCTAGAATCCGGAGATTCTTCCTCATCCATAGTTTACCTACAACTAGAGGAAGTTTCCATTGTCAGATAGAATTGTCATGAAGCCCTAATGCCTGATTTAGGGTGACAATTCTAAGCCTGAACAATTACATCATGTAAATACAATTGTCAATAGATAATTATACTATACATTTTGTATTTTTTATGATTGTCATTGGAAATTTTCATCATTAATTATATTTATTTAAATTACAACAATTCACTTTTTTTTTGTTCTTATTATCATGCGAGAGGTGTACCCTACATGTAATACCTACCTCATTTGTATTTGTTTCCTTATACCTTTGCATTAGCCTTTCTTTCTTTTGTGTACCCGGTGTGTGAGCATGATGTTATCTCCTAAACACGGTGGGAGTGGACCTTTTGGTTCCACGAAGTCGAGTGGTAACGATTCTCTTATCATTTGAGATTTAACGTTCTTCATCATGCTTGGATGATCTTTGTTGCAGTTTTATCTTCTTATTCTTCTAGAGACTTGTTCTTTATCATGTTGATGTATATTTGTACCTTATCTGTATATTGGTTGACATCCATTTAGAGGATGTCTTGTATTTCTATTCATTATTGCATACCCTGCGACTTATGCAGTGGATGCTGATCTATTATATATACCTTGGGTATTAGCTTGTATATGTGATCTTGTTGTATGAGATGTATATTATGATTCTAGTTGATGTATCTTTTATGTTAGTTGTTTTTAGTTCTTCTTCATTGATTAGTTAGCTTAAGTAACTCTACATCAAGGAACCCTTGAGATTCACTATCTATGTTTAAGTTGCATTTATGTGTATGTCATGTGATTCATTGTATTGCTTTCGCGTTGTTATCATTATTATTTGTAAACATTTTTTTTAATCCTGTTAACTTAGTATCTTGTTCTAGGTTAATTCTCATAGGTTCCCTTGCAAGGCGTTACATCTTGTATCAGAGCCTGAGTTTCTACACTGGGAATTCTAGGAATTGTACGCTCATTAGGTATCTTATAGTATAAAATTGAAACCAAACATAGACACATAACTCTTTTGTATTTTAGACTATTGCTTGTGATCATTCTTTTTGTCTTTATTTTTGACTTGCTTTGAGTTTAAGAGATTCACATCTCTATCTTTGTTTTAGGCTTTCAGGAGTAAGCCTAATTTTACAGGGGGATGTAATACCAAATCCATAGTTTGCTTTTCAGTTGTGGTTGCCAAACTCTTTTAGGCCTTTTCATGTGTGCATTGGTTATTTCAGTGTTATTTTAGGATATTGATGTACGACATTTCATTATGATTTGATATTTATGATCCATTGGATAGTTGTGTTATATCTTGTGTTTACAGTTACATTTATGGTTATTTAATGAATGGTTATTTATATGCTATGATGTCATTATGATTATGGATTGATTGAAAATACTAACACTATATCTATATGCACATGGATCATTTGTATGTTTTACATTTATGGTGGTTGGTATTTGACTTTTGGTGGTTGGGTTTTTGGTATTCTTGTTGGTATTTTGGTTAATTTTTGTATGTCCTTTATCATTGGTTTGTATACCCTTGTGTTGACCTATGATCTCTAGTGTGTTTCGATCATTCCTATTTGTATCCTTATACCTTTTCATTAGCCTTTCTTGATTTTGTGTACCTCAACATGGTGGGAGTGGACCTTTGGTTCCACAAGGTTGGGTGGTAGTGATTCTCTTACCATTTGAGATCCGACGTTCTTCATCATACTTGGATGATCGTTGTTGCAATTCTATCTTCTTATTCTTCTAGAGACTTGTTCTTTATCATGTTGATGCATATTTGTACCTTATCTGTATATTGGTTAACATCTAGTCAGAGGATGTATTGTATTGATATTCATTATTGCATACCCTATGACTTGTGTAGTGGATGCTGATCCATTATATATACCTTGGGTATCAGATTGTATATGTGATCTTGTTGTATGAGATGTATTTTATGATTTCAGTTGATGTATCTTTTATGTTAGTTATTTTCTAGTTGTTCTTCATATATTAGTTAGCATAAGTAACTCCACGTCAAGGAACCCTCGATATTTTCTATCTATGTTTAAGTTGAATTTATGTGTATGTCATGTGATTCATTGTATTGCTTATGTGTTGTTATCATTATTGTTTGTAAACATTTTCATTTTCAGTTTATCTTGTTAACTTGGTATCTTGTTCTAGGTTAATTCTCCTAGGTTCCCTAGCGAGGTGTTACACTACAGTTCAACATGAAGTTGTGGAGTCCATATACTTGAAAAAAAAAATCCTTCACACATTCTAACAGTGACTCAAATGAAGGGTTGATGTAGTAGATCAATGCATGAAAATACAAGATATAGTACAATGCATGGATAAATGATCTCCACATTTTCAATTTCTATAAACAATTCTAAAAACCTTCATTGTTATCATTAGAAGCTACGTTCACTACATCCTGGATGATTTTGTAGTCTCTAGACCCGTCAATAATGAGAACAAGCTCAACCTTTAAATATTTTGTGGATACAATCTCAACGTTGTCGAGGCCAAGAGGTTCGCACCATCATTCCCAAAGATATTAGGGAATCCACCACTTGTAACCATTAACTTTTCTTTGTATTCTTATTTGTATGCTCAATGGTCTTTCAAATCTTCTTTGTAGTCAAGTTAATTATGTTTGTTTCTTGAATTTAGGTATTATTTATTTGTACCATACTCCTTTCCGACACTTCCATGTTGTAGACAATAGATAGGGAAGAAAAGTGAAAGTCTTTGTTGAATGCCTCGATCAAGCAATTTGTCCATGTTCCTAGGGTGGACCAGAGAAACCAACACTCCATGTGAACAAGACAATCACTTTTAGCAGTATTGGAGCATTCTTTCAAACAATCCACATGCTTAGTTTATGGTCACACATTTTGCATGCATGGTTTGCCAAAGGTGTTGCAACTACAAAATCTACTAAAACTGTAAAGGTTTCTTTCAGGTGCACATAAATAAATGATTTTACTAAAGGCTATTGAGTTAGGTGTTTCACCTGCTACTCTCATTATCTTGAAAGTATCTAGATCTTTCATGCTTTGATCACTACACATTCCCTATTCCATAACTTTCCTTTAGGTGCATAGAAATGAAAGGATTCTAGTTAAGGCCATTGAGTTTGGCGTTTCATTTGCTAATCACATTAGCTTGAAAATTTCTAGATTCTTTCCAATAAATCAATTATTATTTGCGTTGCAATTGTTACATCCATGAAATTAAACCCCTTCAAGAAATTTTATCAAATCAAAAGATGAGGCGGGAAAATAATAATAACCGAAACCATAACCATGATGTTAACCCCAACACTAACCATAATCCCAAACCCTAACCCTAACCATGACCATAAATCTAACTCTAATTATAATACAATCAACACCCTAACACTAACCATAATTATCTTTCTAATCCTGATCATAACATAACCATGATTATTATTCTAACTCTAACCCTATTTATAACCCTAATTATAATGAAAATCCAAACCCTAAAAATAAACATAAACTCCACCCCTAACCATATTCCTAATCCCAACACTAAACACTAACCCTACAATAATCCTAACACTAAACTTGACCATAACCCAAACATTAAACCCTAATCCTAACCCTAAACCTAACCATTACCATAATTAAAACCCTAAACCTAACCTTAAGCCTAAGTCAAAGCATAACCATAATCCTAACCCTAACCTTAAACCCTAACCCTAACCCTAACTATAATGCTTGTCTTATGCTGAATGTGGACCTCTTGATTCAACACAAAAGCAACATAGTCTTTACACAATCAATGAATTTACAAAGACAAACATGGATTGTTTGCTCTGTAAATGTGATTGAAGCGACCTGTTGCGTCCTAATTAGATGTGATTGTTGCAGTTTACCCTCAGAACGAGAGCCAACAACCTGACCATCGCTAATACAGAGGATTTTATAGTGCAAGTAAATGAAGAAAAGCCATTATTTATGAGAATGTATGCAACTAGTTCATGAGAAATTGCTGTTATTCTATGAATTAAGACATGATTAAGCTATGAAACTGAAGTGCAACTAGTCTAGAAATGAAATGCAATTAAGCTATGGAAGTAAAAGTGTAATTAAGCTAAGAAATTGAATGCTTCTAATCTAGAAAGGAAATGCTTGAAATCTAGAAATGAATGCTTTTTAAGCTAGAATTTGATTAGCAAAATGAATGTATAAAGCTTTAAAGCATAAATTGAATTGTTAACTCCTACAAGTAGATCATGAATCAAAGCTCAAAAATGTTCAATTCCAATGAGAATTATACTAATTATGCAATAAAGTAAGCTAAAAGCATGAAATCAAAGCTAAATTTTCCTATAGTAATGATGCTCAAAACAAAGGATCCTCTCAATGAAGAAAAGAGGTCCAATTTATAGAAAATCGAGGAGAGAGGATGAAGAGTTTCTTGAAAAGAAACAGTTGTCTCTTCAT